>JAAEAF010004525.1:0-107969 GCA_011037195.1 Triatoma infestans | reverse complement strand
TGTGTGTGTGTGTGTGTGTGTGTGTGTGTGTGTGTGTGTTTTTGTTGGTTGGGCATCATAAGAAGGTGGCAAACATCATTGAAGCCGATTTCGACAAAAAACTCAGATTATCATTATGATCTATAAAATTCATTTTTTATAATCAGAAACTTTTTCCGTGATAGCCGCTTCATTTGTTGTCATTGACGTTCGTCCATCTTCAGAATGTCTTGATAAACAGTACGATGCACAGACTGGAGTTTATACCAGATCACGTGTTTGTTCATTTTAAAAGCATATGTGATTTTGATCTTTAAAATAGAATCATCAGTGAGTGAAAATATAAAGATTATGAAATAAAGTACATGCTCTTATTAGCGAGTTATAATTTACTATCTTATATTCAATTATTGTTTTTGAATACTCTACTAGTATTAAAATATATATGAACAGCTAACCATGTAAAACTGTGTTGTCTAAAACATCCAAATACTCTAGTAGACATGCATACCCAAAGAATAAGTATAATTGATAGTTTAGTAGTTACGTACATCTATTAGGTTTTGTTTCGATGCCCTAGTTTGTATAAATATCCAATTTTCCTAATGTGCCACTATATGGTTCTCGAGTGTATTGGTGTTATTAGATCCCTTGTGTTTAGATTAGGTTCAGTTAAATGAAGATCTTTAACTTTATTTAGTCTTATACTAATACTTGCACTTTCCAGTGTTGATTTGCCATCAGTCATTTCTTCCCTCCAATCCCTATCCCTCAGCCCCTTTTCAACTTCACCTCCTCAATCCCCTTCTTCCACATCATTGCTGATCTTCCTGTTCTCCTGTTTCAGGGGATCCATTTTCTCACTTCTTCTTCTTATTTATTTCTACAATACTCATTCCATCCGCCTCCAGTCTCCATCTTCACTACATAATCTTAAACAGACCGTCTGAGGTTGTCAATGATTCCGTGCCAACGCGAATATAACTCACTGATAGAATAAACAATACTTTCTTATTCTCTTTGGTAAAAACCTTAATCTATAGCAGTGATGAAGCATTTTCACTATTTTCTGGGTTTATTCGTTTCTGCTTTGGCCTCTTCTTCATATCCTTCCACTTTTTCCAAACTTAATTCAAGAACTTAGAAGATTTCACTCTTTTAATCTGTCAGCTCAGCAGACAAATCTCTTGGTCATTCCCTTTTCTCCACATATTCAGTTTTGCTGTAATTAATTCTAATTCCAGTGGTGTAATAAACTTCAGCTTATATAATATATAACTATATATATTATATATATAAAGCTCAATGAAGTTCTACCTATTTAAAAGAAATTCATTCAGTCTCCCGAGGATATATTCTCCCTTTTCATCTATAAAAGTTATAACGTACCTAGCTCATCTTTTAGATAATGTGTTGAAGGGTCTAGAAATATCGGTATGTATAATGTCCAAAAGTTCGGCTTTTCTTTAATGATAATGGACACTGACTCACTTTTTGTTTGAAGCAGGTTTCCCAAATTTTTAACTTAATCTTTAAGTTATTTGAAGTTATATAAATAATAATTATGTGATTCGATCGTAATTATAACAACTTTCGATTCATCAGATAAACTACTGAGAAGGGCAATGAAGGTAAAGTCATTATATTTATGTTGTGGTGGTTGGTTCCGCAGAGCTGGAAAGATCAGTCATTTTCCGTGATAGCCTGCTTCATTTTGTGGTCATCGACCGGTTTCGGGCGTTCGCCCACCATCAGGATGTTTTTGTTGAACAGTGTAATAACATAGACTTGCACAGAGCAAATACAGTTGATACACTCAACTGTGTTTGTAACTGTTTACCAACTATATTTACTCTGTGCAAGTCTATGTTATTAAAAAACATCTTGATGGTGGGCGAACGCCCGAAACTGGTCGATGACCACAAAATGAAAGAGGCTTCACGGAAAATGTCTCTGATCATTATATTTATATTTACCTCCATCTCTGTGTGTTTATCATCCGCGTCAAAAAAAAGAAAGAATATGATTGGTGGGGTTTTCATTTAAACTCATTTTTGTAGCATTAACTGTTTCAACAATATTGCTTTCCTTGCTGGCCTGTTTGATACATAAATAGATTTAAACTTATCCCACATATCTTCCTTTGAAGTGGCACATCCTCCAATCTATTTTAACGACAAGATTCCAAAAATAATGTCTGACTGCCTGTTGATCATTCACAAAACAATTTGTTTGCTCTTCTGCATCGTCAGAGCATATCACAATCCAAGGCACTTAATCCGTTGCATTATTTTTTTATAAAAAGAGCTTCTTTTTTTATCACCAATATTTCATAATTATCGTAAAAGGACCATTATTAACTGATCAAATACATGTTTTCCCCCTCTTTCCATGCTTCATTTTATTAGTTCTAATCGGTTTCATGTTCTTATCCATTGTCAGATTAAGGCTATCAAGTTCATGTAAAACTTCATATTCAGCAATGGCACTTATTTCACATCAAATACAAACTTTATACAATTTTTAAAATTCTTAGTAACTGACTAAATGTAATAATGAGACTGTGGTATTAATATTATTTAATATATGCTAACTGCGTCCCATCTCAACATAGTCTTGAATATTTTAATAACGAAAAGAAATTTTATATAGTAAAACGTCTGTTGAGAATTTAATTTGCAACCATTTTTGTCCAGCACAAAATAAACGATTGTCCACCTGGCTTATCTAATGGTATAAATAAAATAACATAAAACCCAAGTTTAGGATTACTTTTTGTCCTAATATAGTTACACAGGAAATGTACACTATTATTTTGTCTTAATCACTTTTAATTTTACAGATTATGGCATTGTTTTTAACTATTCTCAGTAGAAAATTTGAGTTTCAAGCAGATGGATTTGCAAAAACTTTGGGGAAATCTGAATCATTGAGACAAGCTTTGATCAAATTAAATCAAGACAATCTTAGTTTTCCAGTATATGATTGGTTATTTTCAGCATGGCATCACTCTCATCCACCTCTCTTACAAAGACTGGAATATCTAAAAAAAGAAGACTGATATGTCTTGAATTTTATATTCGTTATGCTTTTTTTGCATAGTTGTAAATATACTGATCTTTGCTAATTTCTTCGCACAGAATTTTTTAATAATAATAAAAGATTTTACTTTATTTGATTGTATTAGTTTATTTTTGTTTTTATAATGCCGGAAATACGAATTTCATTTTATATTATGTCAATTTTCTTTAAACATTTATTTGTTTCGAAAGAAGTACTTTCTGGAAGTCAAGTAAAGTTCCTGTGATCTATTATTATTTTAGAACATATTCGTCCAATTTCGATTCCTTACAAACTAAATAATCCATAATTATTGTTGAGCTATGAATTTCACATATTGTAAAATAATACATTTTTTTAACACAAGTTTTTTTTATTTTCTAAATTTATATTTGTAAAAATTGTATCTTTTCCTTTTTGTTTTATCCGGTACTCTTCAGCCTGAAATAGTAATTGTAATTGTTACTACTCAGTCTCGTTCCAATATAGTCTAGGTCACTATTTAATACATATACATTTTGGAATGTAATTCATCATTTTACACAAAATTTTTTTATGTATGGAATAGATAAGTTGTGTATAAAGAAGGAGTAAAAAGGTATTTAAATTTTCAAAGAAAATTTAGTTCTATTCCTCATTTCCCGTAACAAAATCCCATCTTAAATTGAATTTAGTCTACAAAAATTTAATGCAAAACACCGAATTAATATCAAGTTAACTCAGCATTTTTATAATTTAAATGTCGAAACTTTCTTCACACTCAGAATGTTTAAAACATTCAAATTCCTTATTTCTTTGTAGTTGAATAACTGAAATTGCTCTTTAAAAGAATCTTGCGTTTAGGAATTTCTTAATAATATTTTGATTGGCTGTTTGTAATCAATAATTTTATATCTAAGGTGAAATAGATAGATGAATCTGAGATATAGGAAAACAAATAAGAACATTAACTGCTTTATTTACATACAAAAATAACATTAAACCGGGCACTGATGATCTCCATCTGGTACTAGGGCTTTGACAAGAGTTCTTAGTACAATTACAATAGCATAAGCTCCAGGATCAACGTCAGTTATCTTAGATGGATCTACATAACTAGCTCGACCAGCTCTGAAAATAGAGTAAAATATAAAACATTTTTTCTTTCATTTAATTGGTACTCTTTTTATTTGTTGTATTGCTCCTTACCGAGCTACCATATTTTTAGTAGCATCACATCCTTGTTTTGCTCTTTCGTAAGCAACTTTCAATGCAATAGGCCATGAATGATCACCATTTTCTTTTAGATGCAAAACAAATCCTTTGCATGCAGGAATTAATGCATCTAACTGCAATCAAAACGATAAATTTAATTTTAAATGTTAATCACGAGTCTTACTAGAATAAAAATAGTACATTCGTTGGGCATGTTGGCGATTTCAAAATTAATATAACTATTTTGCAAAAGGAAAAGATTAGCTCATACTCATACCCAATCTCAGGCCGATGGGCTACATTAAATTTTGTTCTCCCTAATAGCGGTATTAGCGCCTCAAGTCAATTAGGCATCGAGTAATACAAGCACCGAATTTCATCTTATTCTTCAACAAGCCAAGCTGGCGCCGTTCTTCATCGTTTGGCGTTAGCGTACAAAGACTAACATGCCACCCAATAATGTTGTGCGTGTGTGTGTTCTATGTGGTTCCTGTCTGAAGCCATGTTCTCGTGAAAGACATGGTAATCCCTACCACAATGCTCCAAGTTTAGTGTGACGACCACAGCTAGATGCGGTCGAGCATTACCATTCTTTAGTCCGAAATTGGCTCCTATAAATAGCTAATGGGATCACGGTCTCTAGAAGAACTTCTTCAATGTACCTACCTACATGTTGTCAAAGTTCCGTTTGTTATGATTATTTGGTTCGGGCATGGACGATGATTCCAGCACACACCACAACTGATTAGAAAGGTTGTATGAACAAGAAAAATCTCCACGTATTTTCCACATACAGTCTCGGTCATATGATTAGTACAAAACAGAACCGGGATTCATCTGTGAAGAGAGCAGCTCGCCGTTAACCAAGTATCAGAACGACATCTGGTTTGCAAAAGTCAAGCTTTCTCTCAATAGTACAGATCTTAATGCTGGGCCTCTAGAGTCTTCACCTTGCGCAGCCTTCTATTGACTGTTTTAGAGCTCATTCGTCCATTAAAGACCGTTCGCAGTTTCATGAACCCCGTAGAGCGCTTAATAGGTTGTTGGGATACTTATTAGCCATCATTCGCCACCTCGAATCGATGTCGAACGCTCCGAATTTCTTGTTGAAGAATGGGATACCGTTTCGCAAGATGAAATCCGGTCTCTTATTTACTCGATGCTTGCCTAGGAGACTTAAGGCTCTACGCAGGTCAGAGGAAGTAATGAGCGACATTAGAAAGAAAAACAGATAGTAATCGTCAATAAATTACATGTATCGCTCTAACGTTTTTCAGGTATTTGGGTGAATTTTCTTTCAACTATTTGCTTTAATTAATTTTCATAAATATCACGAATTTATGTTTTTTTTTTTATTGTTTCTATTTTAAAATAAGAAAATAATACAAGATGTAAATTAACATATGTAAAAAGTGAAGAATATGTGTCGTTTGAAATATAGTGCAGTGTCCGGAACATCACGTTTGGAAGGATTACATGTAAAGACATACTATATAATTCTTATGAAAGAACTTTCCTTTAGATTTGCGGACTACTCCAATGCGTGATAGATATGTAAAATCCTATAACTTTTTAAAAATATATATGTTTTATTAAATGATATATATATACCAACGTCCTATCGCCAACTTTTGCTGTGCTGTATTTTTGAATCATTTCTATTGCAGCCAACCAGCACGCTTCCCATGTTTCACAATCTTTCGCAGCACCCATGAACATTAGTGAAAATATAGCCCCACATGTACCGCCCATTAACGTTTCAGCGAGTTTAGATAGCATAGCCAGTGTTGATGCCACAAACCTAATAGGAAATGCATGTAGTTCTTGAAGGATACCTGTAACAAATAATTTGATTAATAACAATAAAAATGAAGGAAGGGATAGCTCAATGGTAGCGCGCAGGACTGCCATGCAGAGGTCCTGGGTTTAAGTCCAGCAGATTGTTTTTCTTCCTATTAGCCTCTACAGCTCACTGTACGGTGATGGACAGTGTTGTCTGTAAGGAGAGAACACTGTTCGGAGGCCGTCAGTGCACTGAGAAGACTCCGGGAGCCAATGACCATGGTTGTTGATGCACAAACAGAAAACAATAAAAATACAAAGCAATTGGGCCTTTTCTTTCGGACATATTACACCAACAATCGCAAATATGAAGTAGGAATAAAATACTGGCAGTTCAACTGAAAGTTAATTAAATAATTGACTGTTAAATGAAAATAAATAAAACAGTTTAGTTTAGAGCTGAATAAACTAAACCCGTATATCTCAAGTATTATAAGAATATGAATGTATTTGAATGAAACAAAAGAAGAACAAAATCACTGGGACAAAGACATTTCTATAGATTTTAGAAGTTTTTTATATTGATTTTGAGTTTATATTAAGACATTTTTTACTAAAATTGTTTATATTTATCTCTTAAGTTAATTTCAGATTTCCACACTTGTCCTGTCTAGATGTGTAAAGGTAATGAATGGCTATAAAGCCAAATCTACTGAACCTAAAAGACTATTGTGACTCCCTTGCAAAGATTATAGTCAATAACTATAAAAGCAATATTCATTCAAATAAGTTTTATCAATCGCTATTTGTTGGATACAACCTAACAGATGTCGAAGAGAACAGGAGGACGTTTGTTGTAATCCAAGAAGATATGGACAAATTTCATGAAATCAAATGTTATAAAGACTATAAACTATCCTCCCCTTATGAACATTAGTTTTAAGATTCTGACTCATCAGCTCATGAGGGCAAGTTTGCAAACGGCGATTTTTATTAGGAGGCTAGTGTTAAGCTCGCGCGGTTCCCCGCAGTTTAGAGCTGGCCTTCGCTACCAAGGTTCACCACAGAACATGTAACTCCATATTTCTTTTTGATGATTCTAGGTCAATACAGTTTTTTAACCCTCACGGTAATCGAACCCATAATTCTCGCACCAAAGGCCATTCTCTAGCAATGAGACCGCTGTGAAGAAGGCTTAATTTCGAAGATGTAGCAATGCAAACATCTTTAAGGAAACCCAGCAAAAAAATCTCCCCTCTATGCGCGCCAATGCAGAGTACTGTTGTGTAATGAGAACATACTAAATTTCAAATGTTGTTTTAGCAGCTCTTTCTAATTCAATTTCATTATTTAACTTCCTTTTTAAATCAATATGGTTTTTGTGTTAATTTACTACAAACTTTCATTTCATTGTTGACATTTGTTTATAACTATTTTGTTTTACCTCAATTATTTAATTAACATTTGTTTGTGATAAAAGTGTTTATTTCTTAATTTAGATATTTAGACACATAAAAAACTATGACATTTAGACACATCATTAACACATAAAAAACTAAAGTGGTGATCCCGACAAGCGGTCAGCTAGATAAAAGCTGCAAGTTATTCAATTTATCAGAGACATTTTCCGTGGTAGCTTGCTTCATTTTGTGGTCATCGACCGGTTTCGGGCGTTCGCCCATCTTCAGGATGCGTTTTTCAGAGTTTGTGTTGGCATTTCAGAGTTCTGTACGAGTCTGTGTTGGCACACTGTCTGAAAAACGCATCCTGAAGATGGGCGAACGCCCGAAACCGGTCGATGATCACAAAATGAAGCAGGCTACCACGGAAAATGTCTCTGATGCTTTCCAGCTCTGCGGAACCAACCACCACCACATTATTCAATTTACTTCATGTCTCTGTTTTAAGTAAAACAAAATGCCAGAAGATAGCAAATATGATCTAATGCCACAATCGAGCCACAATAGAAGCTTAAAAAACAAGCTATTTTCTGAAATTGCTTTCATTCTAAAATTATAGTGGTTGTTGGTTCTACCAGTTATGGTTTTTACAACAGAGGCAGTTTTCGCTGCTGCTCAGATACGCTCTAAGAAAACAATGTACCAGCTGGTACAATTGATCTTCCCTCGGGTGTTCTTATTCAAGTTGCAGATTAGCGAAAAATCCTACAATGATAACTATTCTTTAGTAAAAAAATCTGGCACGATCACAATACCTCTTCTTCCTCTCATGCTTAAGAGAAAGTAACAATTGATTGGACAGTGCAATTATTAACACATAAAAAACTAAATTTAATGTCATGAAATTCAATAGAGCCACAATCAGTTTAGAAGGTAAATTTTAACGACATAAATCCTAGGTTGATAATTAGAACTGAGGTGCATATTGTGCATTTAAGAAAGAATAATAATTTTTAGCTTAATTATTTATTAAAAGTGAATATAAAATAATATTTATTTAAAAATTATTTTATTTTTTTTTCTTATATTAAAAGAAATAAATTCTACTTTGACTTCTTACCTTCGGCAAAATGACGTAATGTAGTACCACAATCTCCATCACCAACGATTGTGTCTAACTGATTCAAATAATCACATTCTTTCATTAAAGCTATGCTTATTGCATGTAAACATTTACGAAAAATTTCTCCATATTTTTCATTTAGAATCATTCCTTCCATCTAAAATTTAAATTAGCAGAAAGAAAATTCACAAATTTATGATTAATATCATATACTAGGGCAAGGTGAAAAGTTCTCACCCTAGCCCATATGAAATTCGAGTAACAAATGAAATTACTGCTACAAATGAAATTACTGTTTTATTTTTGCACACTTGTTACAAACGTAATGCCAAATGTGAATTTGATCCCGCAGATTGTTTAGACGGCTGTTTAAAGTAAGCGTGTTGTATGCTTTTGACAACATGGATAAACTTGAATACCATACCGTCATAAAATTCTTCGTTTCGGATGGTTTATCGCCAACGGAAATTCATCCAAAGTTGGTGAAAGTGTATAAGCAGTATGCACTTTCGTTATCAACAGTAAAAAAAATGGCAGCTGAGTTTAAACTGGTCGTACATCGATTGAAGATGATACACGTGATGGATGTCCAAAAACTGCAACTACCGAAGAAAATATCGAGAAGATACACAATATGGTTCTAGATGATCAACGATTAAAGGTGTATGAGATCGCTAAGACTACAGGCATCTCAGAAGAAAGGGTACGGCACATTTTACACGAAGAACTCATATGAAAAAGCTTTGTGCAAGATAGGTGCCGCATGCTGATCACAAACAAATGAGAATCGGGTTTCTCAGCAATGTTTGTGCCGTTTTAAAAAGAATCTAACCGACTATCTGCGCCGATTTGTTAAGATGGGTGAAATGTGGGTTCACCACTTTTCACCTGAGTCAAAACGTTCAGTCAAAGCAGTGGGTAGAAGCCGTTGGCTCTTCACCGAAGAAAGCAAAGACAATTGCATCGGCTGGAAAGGTGTAGTGTTTTTTGGGATTCCGAAGGGATTCTTTTAATGACTACCTGCCAAAGGGTCAAATTCACATCTTCATACCAGCTGATGAAAAAATTAGAGAGAAAAGGCGTGGTTTGCAAAAGAACGGAATCCAGTTATAGAAGAAACCTTGGACAAAGTGTATTGAACTGAATGGAGATTACATTGAGAAATAAATGCATTTTTAAAATTAAAAAAACTCATTTTCACTACTACTCCGAGAATTTTTCACCATGCACACGTATTCAGAAATTTATCACAAAAATTAGGAACAGTAAATCCAATAAAATTGTTATTTAAAATTCAAATGATTAGCTATTATTAAATAAGAGAAAGTAACCAAAGAGATAGCTAAAATTAAATCTTGTATAAAGCAATACATAATCATATTTCAAGTTTGCAAAGATCTGTATTTTATTAGGATCGTGTGTTGTATTTCAAAATTAATAAGCAAAAAATTACTAACTTTTTACTTTTAAATATTCTAAACCTGTCTCTCAGACTTGAAAAAGTTACAAAATAATAAGTAAATTAGCAATGATAAAAAACATTTGATTCTGAATGGAAAACGATACAACAAAGCATCCTGCTTGGCTACTGATTTCTTGATCACATCAAATAAGTAAAATGATGGATTGTCAGTAGCCAATCAAAATAATATTCTTCGTAAACAGTAGGTCAACTGATAGTATTTTATCGTTTTTGAATAAATATGACAAAAAAAAATACCACTGTGACTGCGTGGTCTAATTCAATACGTGCTATCCTAGGTGGAAATTTTTCTATAAAATGCGAAATTCTCTTGCCTGGCCAGGCAAACGCTTCGGTTTCTTCATCAAGATAATATAGCCAATGTTCTTTATTTGTAATATTTAAAATGGATATTTGAAATCCTCTCATATTAATACTGGTAAATAATGATCCTGCATACATTCTGTCCACTTTAATTTTCATGGCCTCTGAAAAGTAAACATTACTCTTTGGATTTTTACTCAAAAACATTTGACATTTAATCTCAGTCTTGGTATGTGCACATAAATTCCAAAAAAAATCTAATGTGAATATACAAGGTTTTCTCTTATTTAAAAGCAACATTTAAGTGAAGTCAAACATGAATTTCCGATGACAACTCAATTTTCACAAATCTGATATGAATAAGTAAGCAGTAAGAGAAAGTGATTAAAAATATATTAATGAATTAATAAAAATATAAACAAAATGTCAGTGGATTTCAAGTGCTTGGAAATTTCAGCCCTTCTTTTTAAAGTGATTTCGCTTTCCAAAAGTAGAAGCAGGAAACAACTGTTGACATTGGAAGTGGACTTCTGGCGGCGATGTAGTCTAGGTTATAGTCCAACAGCAAAATAAGGAAAAGAGCAGATGAAACAAAATATTCTTTACGATAGTGATACGAAGAGGCTTAGGTGGTTTGGCTATGTTAAAACGATCGACGACACCATTCCCTAGAAGATCGACCCAAAAAAACAAAGAAGGAAGATGTCGATGAAGAGATAGTAGGAAGAGGGCTTTGGTGTGGTGATTAGATAAACAGCAAAAAAAGATTGATGGAATTCAGGATACAAATTAATATTGCAAACAACTTGAAAAAAAAAATACATTCCCAAGAGCTTTCAGTGTGCGAACCTATCTTCAGTTGCGGCAACGAAACTTGCTAATTTGAAAGTTCAATTAAACAAAAAAGTTCTATATTTATCGCTTTTAATTTTTTTCTTGTATTTCTACAAAATTGGAAATTAAAAACTGCACTGTTTTAAAATGATGTCCGGCAAGTGACGTCCCTCATTGTCAATTCACAGAGTTACTCGAATTGCAGTTTACACTGCACACTCCATAGCGAATGTTTTTATGTATGCATGTAAATGAATGTATGCATCGTTGCTAAAGAATATAATGGCGTCGTGAGGCAAGTTTTCAAGCAACGCTTCACTTGCATTTTGCCGAGCAACGAAATCACGTTCAGTGAGTTATTGCACCACAGCTCCACACAAGTGTATGGGTGGAAATGGAGATCATCATGAGAATTCGCCTCACAGAACGGTCAGAAAGTCGGCTTGCTTGCGTGCCGAGCGTTGAGGAGATCACAAAAATGACTGTCTTACTGCCTCGATGTTTCAGCAAATGCGGTTGCTTATTTGGCTAATGGATTTTTGCCACTTAGGCGATCGTAAAGAAACTTCCCTACCCGTTTGTTCGAATGAGATCATCCCCATCCTCGGCCTACAATGTCTTCCTTCATAGCACCCCGGTCAAATCAGCAAGTTTCCTTTTGCACCTTTCTAAGTATTTTCTTAATTTATGCCATGTACTATTTATAACATTCATTTATTCTTAATTAAAACATAACATTGTAATTGCGTGAGGTATAATACTTAACTTACGCATTGCAATGGAAAATATAAACTATTGGACAAAAACCGGACATTCACATTGAACACTCTTAATCCCATTAAATTACAAACTAGACATATTTCTTCCAGTCTTATATATTTTTTTTTCCATTTTATTTATTTTGCAGCAATACACAATATACAACAAGCAAACATGAAGAAATTAATTTATGTACATATAGACACAATCAGTATATAGTATATATGCCAAGTGACTTGAGTGATATGAATAACGAACGCCCAGTGATGGGAGCTATCAGTTCGGTAAGCTTACACAGCAGCTACCCTGGTGGATGGCATTGTACGTTAAGATGGTCACGTGGCCACCGCCACTTCAGCCTACGACAAGGATTGTGAGAAGTGTTCTGGGAGACTTATTCTGGATCGGAGGATTATGGTGGTTTTTAATTGGAATGGGATTATGTGTAGCGAGAATAGGATAGCACTGAAATATAAATGGAATGTTTGGGTCGGAGTGGGTTGTATGGTTGGACACGAGAAAGTGGTATTAATTACTGAATTCAGATCTTAGATTATAGGGTTTAAAGTTGGTTAAGATTGGATTACTTGGCAGTACCGTAGAGTTCTGTGCCGAAAGTTTGTCAAGTAGACTTATTAGCATTTTGTATCTTGGGTTGCAGTCACTTCGTTTGAGTCTGATATGGGGGTTGGATGTTATTCGTTTGTCCAGATGTAGTCCGAGATATCGTATTTGGTTCGTTATAGGAATGATTCTATTGAAGTGATGGGGAGGAAGAGATTTTCTGTTTAGAGTGAATATTATGTGTTTGGATTTAAATTAATTTATTTTGATCCTCCACAGGCGAAGCCTAGGTTCAAGAATATGAAGGTATGATTGTAGAGCACAGGTTGCCAAGACCATATGATGGGATAGAATTGCAGTGTCATCGGCGAATGTAAAGGCAATTGTATTTGGATGAGTGGGTAGGTCGGATGTATATAGTCGGGATTCACGGAATGCTTCCTTGAGGAACTCCTGCAAAAACCGGATAAATATGAGAAAAAGAGGAACCTTGGATACTTGGAAGAAACCATCGGTGAGATAAGATTTAAGGTAGAAGGTAGAATGCCCTCGAGTTTGTAAAGTAATCCCATATGCCATACCCGGTCTAAAGCTTGAGAAGAAGATTCCTAGATATTATACTGCTTACATTAATTAATGGCATTATTTTAAAATCAACCAATTAAATAAAATCAGAAATTAATGAGTTTTGATGAAATTAATTAAATCAAATGGATTGAAAGAAAATACACCCAAATACCTGAAAACCAATAGCGATAAATTAAAATGTATTGAGATAATTACCTGTTTTCCTTCTAATATCGCTTATTACCGCCTCTGATCTTACAAAGAGCCTCAACACTCCTGTAAGAGACAGGATTTCATCATGCGATCAGTATGCCATTCTTCCACAAGGATAATTCGGAGCGTTCGACACGGCGGGGATGTCTAACAGGTCTCACAATAATGTGCTATATGTTTTCTACAACGATGGCTATGAAATGGTGTCTCTAATCGTCGTTCATCGTTGTCAATGAACGACTCCTTCTCTTCGATCGAGACTTCCTTATCGTTGTAGACCATCATGGTTTGTAGAGCGTGTGACAACAAGAAATTGGGCTATTTAGCGGTTTCTTCATCCCCTATTGGCCAAAGTGTCTGCCCGGTCGAGAACATCTCTTCTTTAAGTACAATTAACTAATTAATTCGGTTTTAACATCAAAGAAAAAATGAATTCAAGTAACGTACTCAAAAAGTTAAGTTGTTTGAACTGTCAAAGAGGACTTCCAACTGATTTACTTCAAGAGTATTAGTAATAAAAATTGAAGGCAAGTAATATTTAATAAAAATTATAAAATTTACTCTTTGTGATAAGTAATCAAAATCAATAATTTTTGTGGTGACCTATGAATCTATTACATTTACTTTATAAGAAAAATAAATTTAAAACTACAAATGTGTGCTTTTTGGTAAAAGTAAATAAAAAATCTGGTGTGAAACACTCACACGACTTTCTCTTACGGCAGTCTACATAGATATAATTTTCTTCAAATTTATAATTTTTACTAAATATTTACTTGCCTTCAATTTTATTTCAATGGGAAAATCTAAACATTATAAAATGCCTTTTTTTTTTGGAAAGCATAACCTCCACCCACTTCCATAACCAACCTCCACCCACTCCCATAACTTCATTAAATGAACTTTCTTGGAAAACTATTTCAAACAAAATAGATTAGATTTTTGTATGTATAAGTTAGTATACAAAATTTAATGACGAAATTTGTCTTTTATGGAGAAAATCGCAGAAAAATTGAAAAACTGTTTATTAAAAACGAATTTCGGTCAACTGATTTCCTTCAAACTCGGAATTTTGGCAACATATTTAATTCTAATTAATATTATTTAGATGATTCTGTTATATAATAAACTGAATAGCACTTTAGAGGAAAACATAACCCTAACCCCTCTCCCAAAAGCCTCTTTAAATGAATTTTTCCGAAGAAAGTAACACGGCTGAGAAGAAGCTAAGAAAGTATGGCAAGCTTGAGGAAGAAATTACGAAATTATGGAGGACAGAGAGAGTTACAGTTGTTCCTATTATAATTTCCACGCCTGAAATTGTCTCAAAAAGCCTACATGATGGTTTCAAGCTTCAAAAAGCCGTCATTTTGGATGCGTGCTGCATTGTGTAGCTATTCCTAAATAGTCAATGAAAGTGTGTTTGGTATAACCCACAGCTTTCTTTAAAAAAAAAAAAAAAATACCAGCATAAGCTGAGGAAAATTAATACTATTAATGATAGTTACAATAATAATAAAGCCCAAACTTTCATTCGTTTCATATATATCTCATTGTGGTGAACTTTTCGTCATATTTTTTATAAATAATGTACTCTTTACATATTCTGATATGAAGCCGGAAAATTGTTCTGCATATACTTAAGCATCACTATCCATCAGTTGAAATCCATTGACACAATAATGAGTTTTGTTCCAACGAATAAATAAACAACAAGAATAAAATAGTGATTTATGGCAAATTTGAAGATAAACTAGTACAGATGTTTATTATTCTAAAATAAAAAACTGTATCTAATTCTAAGTATACGAATTGCTATTTATCCTAGACCACATTACTAAATTATAGATATACATATTGAAATTGCTATTTTCGTAAAAGTCAACGTGGTCCGTCATATAAAACGATTTGAAATGATAATTGGACAATTTTATAATAAAAGGAAACGAAAGATAGGTTCTAGTTATATGCGCAATAGATTACCTAATTGTATGCGAACTTCCCTTAAAATAATAAACATTTCCATCTTTGAAAGTGACCCTAAATTGTTAACAACTGCCACAACATTTGATTTCTCTTCCAGCATTAAACATGCCATAATTTTAATTAATATTTGTTTTACCATCTCCTTCAACGAAGTCATCTGTAATAAATACAAAACTTTCAAATAACAAAAATAAAATTTTGAATTTTGCCTTAATATTTCTCAAATTAAGTGTGGTAATTGTTTTATAACCATATCCTTCTTAAGATCTAAAGATAAGTTACTATACATTATTGAAATAGTTATAATCGGTATTTTGGTATATCATGTTTTCTGAGTTCTGAAATACGGTACCTTTTCTTATAAAATTTGTATCGGGGTTGTACTTTAAAAGAGATTAAAACCTTCAATCAAGTTTTTTGCTTTTAGTAAATTACAAACCCATTAGAGCTCTTAAAATTTCCGGTCTATGTCCTGCTAAGTAATTGCATTCTAAAAGCACTAATTAATTTTTTTTTTATCATTCATAAAATGCATCTGAGATGAAAAACTCAAACATAAAGAAATTTTTAACAAAGGCCTAATTTATTACTTATGCATAGAAAATTTTAAAAGTATAATATAACATATATTCCGACATGCATTTTATTTAACTTACTGGCATAGTAGAAATTCCAGCTTCACCATGTACACCTAGACCGAATTCAATATTATTTTTTTCGATGCGAAACATTGGTTCATTAGTGCCAGGAAGTGTACAAGCTTGCAAACAAATCCCCAAAGTTCCCAGTCGGCAATTTAAGCAACGACCTATCGTTACTAATTCGTTTATCCCTTTTCCTTCTTTAGAAAACCCTCCTAATATCTGCAAATTTCACAATTTTGTAATAATGTATTGATTTAATAGATTCATTTAAAATTATTTGATGAAAAAAAAAAACAACAAACCTTGGCTATTAAAATAAATCCAACCATACCACGTCTTCCTGTTAAACCCTTTACATCTGTACCATACTGTGCAACATCATCCGAAACTATAACACACTCAACCTAAAAAAAAATAAAAAAATAAAAAATTCAAATGTTATTGCGTATTTATAATTTTGTATATGTTATCAGAGGTTTTAGTCGTACTATGAATCGAATTTTTATAACGATATAGACTTTTAGTCTCACTCTATGAAACTAGGACCAATCTATCAAACAGGCAAATAGAGAAGTTATTATATAGTAGTCTAGAAGAGCGCGCCAAAGACTAAACCAAACCCGCATATAACATTTGAAATTTAACGCCACAAATTCCGCATAACTATCTAAAAATCTTTTCTTTTTTTTTTGTAAAAATGTTTTAAATAAGTTTTATATACTTGCTGTAAATATTCCAAGTTTAAAGCAAATCGTTAAAATCTTTTTCGAGAAAATTCCAAAAAACTCAGAAACCTATGAGTCTTTGTCAACATAGTTGTTTATTAACATTAAGGCAATAATATAAATGGATATTAAAATAAAGTATTACTGTATAGCCTTTCGTTCTAGCCACCTCCATTGCAGCAGCAGCGTTTAATACGTCGCCTGTATAATTCAGTATCAGCAACAGCACTCCTCCTAGAATCATTAAGTATATATATATAGTATAAGTTGATACTAATAATTAAATCATCTACATAAGCAATTAAAGAATATCCAAACTTTCATTAATTCGAATTCCATCTGTCCGCATAGAACTAAAAAAAATCTTGAATATCTGATTCACAAAATTAAAAACAATAGAACTGTATATAAATATAAACCCATCTCTCTATTTATGCGAGTTTCTTTTAAGGCGGTAATTTTTTATACGCACTATTACTGCTTGTGTCCGCGTATCAGAAACGACAGTAATTACACACAAAAAATGAGTGCAACAGCGTGAAAAGTGAGAAAACACAATGTTGGAATATAACCACAGGCCCTGAAAAGGGCCGGTATTCGATGGTCTAATTTTGAGATATTTTTTCTACATACACATACAGACCATTCGCTAAAAAGATTTTTTTTTTGTGCTCAGAGGATCTCAAAACATGTGAAATATCCAGTGAAAACTCGGTGGCACGATCGCAACTTCCTCTTCCAGGAATAAGAGAAAGTGACAAGCAAGCTTTAAAAAAGATTTTCATTTTTCTGATAGTAAATCACACTTTATATAGCGATTTTCATTCGTATGGAAAAAATCCACATGGAACGGAAAATCCACATAAACTGAGGGATTAGATTAGAAACGGGGAGGGAGGGCCTCATTCCACTGCAACCTACAATAAGAGGTCTACTGTGGATCCACTGAAAAACTGGAGGATAAGTGTATGTAATGTAGAGTCATGGATTGTCTTTTAGGAACTTGGGCGCAAAAAAAAAATTAAATTAGCCTTGCCAGTGCTTTATTTATTTATTCTTTTTTTTTTGAGAGAGAAAATTGATAGTGAATTGATAATGAAAAAAGAAATAGATAAAATTTTATTACATTTTAATTACTTTCTCTTATTCCTAGTAAGAAGACGTATTTATTTATAATTATTATATTTAATGAAACAAATGCTGAAGAATGTTAAATACAAAACTGAATACATAAAAAAGAATTAATAAAACTATGTATGGAACCTAATATAAACATACTCATCTAAAGAAAAGTTAGTACATATGAATAAACAGATTGAAAGTGTTTTTCATTTCACAATTTTTCAAAATCAGGTGTGTAATTGGATTGATTAATTGTATTGATATTAACTGCAATGATAAAAACTTGGCTTCATTTATACAGGTAAATCCAGAAAAAGATTTAATTTTCATTGCAAATTTAGTTTACTATTTATTTTTTATTTTGTTTAAAAAAAAACATATTTGATTATCATTTTGTATTTTATCAATAAATTATTCAACAAATTGAAAACATAAAAATTTGTTCTTTTTAAACTTAATAAACAACATTAAAATTAATAGCAAAACAATTAATTTGGAGCCAAATATTTTTGGATTATTTTAGAAATTTGTGAGTTTGGACATTTGATGGAAATAATGGTAAGAATGGTACGAATGGATAGAATTGAATGGTAAGAATGGTAGAACGCTAGCCAGTATTTTAAAGATAAAAAGTATAATCCTTGGCATTCCTTCATAAAAAAAACAATTTGCAATAGTCGTAGCTTAGTATAATGAAATATAAAAAAAATCAATATTTTGAAGAATTATTTTTAAAAAATAATTTTGGATTATCAGATTAACACGCAGTAAAGAATTCCATGGGCGAATCTATTCTGAAACCGTCCGTGTAATTATCAGATATCACACCAGACAGACCCAATCTTAACCAATCTTCCCTAGTAGTTAAACCTGATACTGTAGATAAGATTGAAAAGTAGGTACTGAGCCTCATTCCACCGCGACCTGTACAGGAGATCCATTGTGAATCTACTGATATAAAAGAATATTCGAAAACAAAAGTCTTCAGCATTCTATCAGAAGGAAAACCTGCAGTAGGGGCCTTTAAAAGCATCTCGCGATGAATGGTAGAATGAGATATCACTTCTTCTGCCAAAAACCTGCCAGTTTAAGGCTTCGGGCGCAAAAAAAATGAAATAAAACTTAATGCTGCTGGAACAACTCAAAAATAGGGCAATAAATTTTTGATAAATAGATATAGCTGTCGCATTATCATTAACAATATTAATATTATGATCATTTAGGTTTCGCTGCCATTTTCATGAAAAACACTTGAGTTTCCTTGTTGAGTCCGCGTCACAGTAGTTTGCTATAAACCGACGCTTCGCCTATATTGCAATGAGCCACCTTGCTCCATTAACTTTCAAGGAGTAACGACCCTGAAGAGGCTCATGTAATATGAGCAAAACGTCGATTTGTAGCAAACCACAGGCGTGGTCTCAACCCGGAAAGTCAAGTGTTTTTCAATATTACTATTTTTCAAAATTCCAATTTCGTAGAGTTTAAACTAAAGATCACTGTGAGATATACAGAATCGCAAATCAACAAAAGTTCCAAATACTTTCCTTCTTTAGTGATAAGTGCATATTTACAACAGAAATTAATGTAGAAATTACTTCCCTGGACCTCTACCACTTCTAAATCCTATTCTCTTAGGCCACACTCTGTGAATCGCAGCCAAACCCAACTTAAAGTCCATTAGATTGGAGATGAATTTTGTAACAACAATATTCACAATAGCGATTTCTCTCTATGGTTCTTTGATATTTTAGAACGCACTTAAACCATAAATCGCTCATAAACCATAAATAATGGCTCTATGGGAGGTTAGACCATTCTTATCCAAAACTACATCCTAGAGATCTAATCATAATGGCATTTTTTTTGCTTTGGAATTCATTATGAAGAACATTAGTTCATCCCTGACATTATCACTATCAGCATAAAATGAAAATTATATCCATTTACATACCTTTATTCAATTTAGACACACTCTGAATTGTAGCTAATATGTTTGCTGAAGGTGGAGCAGTGAAGACTTTCCCAACTATGGCAGCTGTTAGCATTCCTTCGCCAACATATCCTAGAAAATAAAACCATGTAAAAGAATCTGTTGTGAAACACAGACTTCCTCAATTATAAGTAATGCAATTATTATAATATAATAGACAAATTTTCTTGAAACTTCAAATTTCCAGCTCCACCAGAAACCATAAAAATAAATTTTTCAATGAAGTTGAAATAAAAAAATGTTAATAGTTTTATGAGTAGTTTCCAAGTTGAAGTTTAAAGAAGACAGCTTATGCCGTCACCGAGAAAATCGCGGAAATCTTAGCAAAAAACTCTGGTATGAAACACTCAACAACTTCCTCTTTCTCCAGTTTCCAAAATTATAATTGACAAATTTTATAGTTTGTGTACCGTACCAAATTTGATGAAATTCGTTGGAGTTCGTCGAAAACTGAAAAAAATGTTCAGTAAAAGCGCACTTTCGGTTTACTAATTTTCTTGAAACTCGTAATTTTGGTCATCTATTTATTTGTAATTAATTCTGTTTAGATGGTAGAAATGTATAATCAACTATGCAATTTAGCATAGCACTTTGGAAAAAAACATAACCCCACCCCTTCCCCCAAAAGCCTTCTTAAATGATTTCACCCGGAGAAATGTTTCAAATAAAAGTTGTGGCTCTTTGTATGTAGTTCACATTCTTAGTTTAAAGAAATTCGTTGGAGCCATTTTCCAAAAAAATACATTTCAGTAAAAAAGCACTTCCAATCGTCCGATTTTTTCAAACTCGGAATTTCAATAACACATTTAATTCTAATTAATATTATTTAGATGTCAGATTTATAATAAACTGAAATAGCACATTAAACTGAAAACCTAACCCCACCCCTTTCCCCAAAAGTGCCCTTAAATGAATTTTCCCGGAGAAATATTTCGAATAAAAGTTGTAGCTTTTTGTATCTGTAGTTGATATACCAAGTTTCAAGAAAATCGTAGGAGCCATTTTTGAGAAAATTGCAAAAAAGTAAATTAACCAACCGTAAAGTGGTACTTCCGGTTGAGGAATTTTGACAGATAACGTACTGTCAAATCTCATGGCGATACCCAAAAGGAATATCAAGTTTCAACCTTTCTACGGTTTTTCGTTTTTGAGCTCTGCTGTTCGAATATATATATATTCGAATAATATATATATATATATATATACAGGCCATTTGCTAAAAAACATTTTTTTGGTCTCAGGGGTCCTCAAACGGATATTTCCGGTGAAAACTCGATATCGAAAATTTGACCTGATTACAATACTTCATCTTTACTAGAAGTAAGAGAAAGTAAGAAAGTTTTTAAATAAAAAAAATCTGGTGTGAAACACTCACACAACTTTCTCTTACCCAGTTCACAAAGGTTATAGTTTGTGCACCAAATTTAATGAAATTTGTCGAAAATTGAAAGAAACTGTCCAGCAAAAGCGCACTTCCGGTTTACTGATTTCCTTCAAACTCGGAATTTTGGCCATATATTTATTTCTAATTAATTTCATTTGGATGTTAGAGTTATATAATCAAGTATGATGCCACTTAGAGGAAGCTGTAACCCTACCTCCTCTCCTAAAAGTGCCCTTAAATGAATTTTTCCAGAGAAATGTTTTATATAAAAATTGTAGATCTTTGAATGTTTAGTTTATATGTGATGTTTCAAAAAAATCGTCGGGGCCTTTTTGTGAGAAAATCGCGAAAAAGTGAAAAATCATTTAGTAAAGTGTTAAAACAAAAGCAATTCCGGTTATCCGATTTTCCTCAAACTCGGAATTTCAACAACATTATTTAAATGACCGAATTGTGCAATAAACTGAAACAGCACTTCAGAGGAAAACCTAACCCCACCCCTCCCCCAAAAGTGCCCTTAAATGAATTTTCCCAGAGAAATGTTTCAAATAAAAATTGTAGCTCCTTGTATGTGTAGTTGATGTACCATGATCAAAGAAAATCGTTTGAGCCATTTTTGAGAAAAACGCAAAAAAGTAAAAAAAAACAACTTCGTATAGTGGTACTTCGGTGAGGAATTTTGACAGATAACGCCCAGTCAGATGCATGGTGATACCTAACGGAATATCAAGTTTTGTCAGCTTTCTGAAGGTTTTTGCGTTTTTGAGCTATGCTGTAAAATACACACACAGACACACACACACACACACACACACACACACACACACAATTTGCTGAAAACCACTTTTTTGGAGTGAGGGGACCTCAAAACGGATATTTCCGGTGAAAACTCGATATCGAAAATTTGACACGATTACAATACTTCCTCTTACTAGGAGTAAGAGAAAGTAATAAAGTTAAGAAATCTTAACAAAAAGGAAATTAGAATTCTGGGATGCGCAACCGATCATCTTCAAACTCGGATTTCTTTTTTAGCAATATATGTATATAATTCTTGTTTAACAAATTTGAATCAATTGATTTTTTGTTTAACATTGGAATATTTGAGTTTTGTAATTGGGCTTTAGTGTTTGTCTTTAGACACACTTGAGTTCGCTGA
The DNA here is from genome assembly GCA_011037195.1 of Triatoma infestans. Taxonomy (NCBI): domain Eukaryota; kingdom Metazoa; phylum Arthropoda; class Insecta; order Hemiptera; family Reduviidae; genus Triatoma; species Triatoma infestans. The sequence goes on along the minus strand of JAAEAF010004525.1, from coordinate 85,698 downwards.
TGGGCTGAGCCATATGACGACATAAACACTCTTGGAAATTCTTATTAATATTTAACTAACGGGTCACACAAAAGTGCACAGAACGGGAAATCACAGAAGTGCATAATGGAAAGTCTAACATACTATTATATACATTAGATAGTGTTGTATTAAAAATAACTAATGATTTATTTCTTGGTTCATTGGAACATTTTAAAATATTCATTTTAAATTACAAGATTTAACCAACTTTTTAAAATGTACATGTAAAATCTGGAATTTCTTTAGTTTTTCATCTACCATACCTAAATTGACTTCTTTTCAGATATACATTTGAAAAATCAAATGGAAAATTCTGTGGCCCAATAGCACTTGAAGAGTCAAGATCAGCTTCGGAGCATTTTTGATTGAGGACAGCTTATCAGTTTCATTGTTGTAGACAGTTTTCTATCACCAATTGCTTCTCAATTTTACTGATAATGTTATAAATTAACAAGACTATTCCATGCTAAGTAGCAATGCATTTAATGAAATATTTCTAGAGCAAAGCAAACCAGTTCAACAAACACGGTTACAATACTTCCTCTTACTAGGAGTAATATGAAAGTATTAGATTTTTGTATGGTCAGAAAAATTTAGCTGACCAGAAAGAAAAAAGAAAAAAAAATAGTAATTAAAGCAAACTTTCATTTTTTATACAAATAATAACACCTTTGTTTATACAAAAACTGTTATAACGATCTTTGAGAAGTGGGGAAAATACCTGATGGAAATGGTTCATGGCCTGCTCCTCCTCCAGACAACAAAGCAACACGATATTTCCTTTCCTAAAACATATTTGCCTTTATTTTCTCCATTCGAATTAAATAATATTTAAAATTTCAGTACAACTTACAAAAAAGTTATGTCTGCTAAGAGATACACCATTTAGTATAAAATATTTTTACTTTCTCTTACTCCTAGAGACAAGAAGTATTGTGATCGTGATAGATTTTTGTTAAATTGAGTATTCACCGGAAATACCTATTTTGGGGCCCCCTTTATGTGCAAAAAAAAAAAAAAATGTTTTTAGCGAATGGTCTGGAGTTTTTAACAGATATCTCAAAAATGAAAAGTCGCAAGGAAGCTCCTCAAATTTGGTATTCCATTTAGGTACTACCACCGTATGAAGATTACAGGCAAAATCCGCCAACCGAAAATGCGAGTTTACTGAATTGGTTTTTTTTTTTTTTTTTCAGTTTTTCGCAATTTTTTCGTAAATGGCTACAACGACTTTCTTTAAACTTGGTATACTATCCACACACATAAATACCTATCACTTTTATTTGAAACACTTTCACAGGAAAATGGATTTATTGAGGGTTCTATTAGCATTATGCTTTCCTCTAAAACATCAAGTCAGTAAAATATATAGTTTTACCACCTACATTATATTAACATAAATTAGAAGAAATGACAGAATTCCAAATTTGAAGTAAATTGGTTGACTGAAAGTGAAGCAATTTTACAAAATAAGTTTTTAGGTTTATTGGAATTTTCACGGATTTTCCTTTAAATTTGAAATGAAAATCTGAGTATGAGAAAATTTATCATTTATGTATTATAATTGTACTAACAGGAACTAAGAGAAAGTCGGGTGTGTAAGAGTGTTTCACACCATATTTTTTTATCATTCTCATTTATCATTTTATCATTTTTCACATTCTCATATTGCTATAAGAGGATATATGGCATAGATATAAACTTTTCAAAATTGCTTTACATCAAAAATAGTGTTTTTGAGACGCCTGAGTATGAAAAAATTGTTTTTGGTGCATGTGTGTGTACTGTATGAGTATAATCTGAAGTGTACAAATCTAAAAAGTTAATCGCAGAAATTTCAAACCAAGATACCGCAAAAGATCAAACAATATGATTCTGAACAAGATTGGTTGATAGAATTAAATTTTAACTTAAAAATTATTAAATTTGCTTCATTAATAAATTTATAAAATTTATTTGTACTTTTTTTTTTCATAAGTCTTTTTAAGTTGAAAACTAATTTTAACAATTGGAACTGTCAGAACATTTTGCCAGCAATATTAAACCTTTTTTTTCACCAAATTAAATCATTTTTCAACCAATTAAACCTTATTCATTCAAATTAAAAGTTTTTTGTTTTTTTTTTACCAATGTATTTTAATCCTTTTTTTGAACTAATTATTATCACCTTATTCTGAATAATTTGAAGTTTTCCCAACAAAATAAATTTTTTCTGAACCAATTATCACTCATTTTGAACCACAAGTATAATTAATCCTCTTTAATGGATGGATGGTTTCACCCATCAATTTATTACCTTTTTTTAACTTTTAATTACCTTTATTACCTATTTTTGAACTACCCTTTGGTCAAATTAATTCCTTATTATTTAATTTTGAACAACAATTAAGTCCAATTAATCATCTTTTGAACCAATTTATTATCTACTTAACAATCAAATTAATATTTTTTGTAATTAATCTATTCTCATTTTTAACCACTACTTTTTACTAATTTACTACCAAATACTCTTTTTTGAACCAAGTTATTGTCTTTTATTACCTTATTTTTACTTTCTCTTATAAGAGGATATCATTTTAAGATATCCTTCAAACCAAGATACCGCAAAAGATCAAACAATATATTTCTGGACAAGATTGGTTGATAGAATTAAATTTTAACTTAAAAATTATTAAATTTGCTTTATTAATAAATTTATAAAATTTATTTGTACTTTTTTTTTCCTAAGTCTTTTTAAGTTGAAGAACATTTTAACAATTGGAACTGTCAGAACATTTTGCCAACAATATTAGCAAATTATTTATAAATTTAATAATTTATAAATTGTAATCGAGTCAAATTTTCGATAATGAGTTTTCACCGGACCGTTTTGAGGTCCCCTGAGTCCAAAAAAGTGGTTTTTAGAAAATGGTATGAGTGTGTGTATGTGAGTGAACAGCATAGCTTAAAAAAAAAAATCGCAGAAAGTTCAAACTTTATATACCGTTTAGACATCACCATGGGATCCGACTGTACATTACCTGTCAAAATTTCTCAACCACTAGTACCACTTTACTGAATGTTTTTTTTTTCTCACTTTTTACGATTTTCTCGCAAATGGCTCCAACGATTTTCTTTAAACTTGACAAATCAACTGCACATACAAAGATCTACAATTTTTATTTGAAACATTTCTCCGGAAAAAATCATTTAAGAGTATTTGGGGGGGTATGTTTTCCTTCTAAAGTGCTATTTAGTTTATTACATAATTCTAACATCTAAATAATATTAATTAGAATTAAATATGTTGTTGAAATTCCGAGTTTGAAGAAAATCAGATGACCATTTTTACAGAAAAGTATTTTTCAGTTTTCTACTATTTTCTCCAACGATTTTCATTAAAGTAAGTGTGTGAATTACACATATAAAGAGCTAAAACTTTTTCTGAATTTAATCCCAAACGAATATTTCAAAAATTTACCTCCTCCTTGGACGCATTACTTGTTAAACTTGTTTAACCGAATATGGGATGATGAACGTTTTCCTTCAGACTGGCACAAAATAAAGTTAAAGCTTTTGCACAAGAAGGGTGACCCGTTGGACAAGAGAAATTACAGAGGAATAGCCATCATTAACGCCATAACGAAAATCTTCACTGCTATCATTCATAAAAGGTTAATAGATTGGGTGGAAGACAGGTAGCTTATACCTGAAGAGCAGATGGGTTTTCGTTCGGGAAGGGGTTGTCGGGACACCATTTTCGTATTGTCTGCCGCAATTAATATGAATCTTAGGCTAAAGAAAAGATACGTTTTCGGCCTTTTTGTAGATTTTTAACGTGCCTTTGATGATTTGGTTTGTTACGAAAAGTTGTGGCACAAATTGTATTCACTATGCATTAGTTGCAAAATTATAAGAATAATAATAATGAATTTGTATGATGCCGCAACACTGACAATCTCTGCTGACGAACTCCTATCTAAGGAAATCACTTTTTCGGAAGGGGTGTTGTTGCAGGGAGAAATTCTCAGCTCCTTGTTATTTTCCCTTTATTTGATGGATATTCTGGAGTTCTTCAAAACTAATAATGGTATACAGGGTGTAAGTATTGGAAACAATCGTGACCTATTAATGATCCTTTACGCCGATGACATTGTCTTGCTGGCATCTTCTGAGCGGGAAGTCCAATCAAATTTAAATATTCTTGAAGACTACTGTCAAGCTATCTCTCATACAGTGAATACAAAAACAACCCATGTGGTACCTTTTTTTAGAGGGGGTAGAGCAAGAAAAACACGGAGTTTCTTATTTGGATAATCTAAAATACAAGTTGAAAATTCAGTCATTTATCAGGTGTACCATTCTCCACTTCAGCAAAGTTTTACCAGGCCTCAAAGTATTTTCTCTCTATATTTTATATAGCTCAATGATCTGTTCGAAATATATTAAGATCAAGTAGGTCTGATTCCTGGAATAGTAAAGGCCAGTTGTTTGATTCTATGGTTGAGAGTGTTGCTTTGTATGGTAGCGAAGTTTGGAGTTGTCTGTATGGAGATATATTAGAGCGAGGACAATTAAAATACTTTAAGTACATTTTGAGAGTCCCCCCTAATGTGCCAAGTGCCTATATCAGACTAGAGTGTGGCCGGACTCATATTAAGGTTACAATCTTTAAAGAGCTACTGGTTGGCGGGTTGCTATTCTAAGCATGTCTGATGACCGACTCCCGAAATCGTGTTTCTCAAGGCTATTAGAATTAGAATCTAATTTTACATTATCATTTAACTGGGTATCTGTTTTACGGACTCATTTAAATGTAATCGGTTATGAACATTTAATTACAATTTCGAATGTAACTGATATATTAAAGTATAAAAATGACTTGATTGCCTCGTATAAAAATCACATGTTTGGTTGTGATGTTGATTTTGCTGTAAAATCTGACTTCAATAACTTTTACAGGAAAATAAGTGTACTGGAGCCATCAGCAGAATCTTATTTAGAATTAATTTGTAGTACAGAAAAATTAAGAGTAGTTGCACAACTTAGATTGTCGAATAAAAAACGATTCTCTTTTGAAAATAGGCTCAAACAAAATTGATATTTTTCCTGAGAGTGTATGTCAATTTAGTAATAATGACAACAATGATTTAGCCCACTTTCTTTTCTCCGTGTTCGAGATTTTCAGATCCTAGAGATAGATACCTTTCAGAATTTGTGATCCATGAGAATATAGATGATCTGTTAATTATTACGGATACTCATAAAGTAAATAGTATTTTTTCATTTTGTAACAGTTGTATTAATTTAATAAGATGATAAAAATTAATTTTACTTCATTAACATATGTAATAGTAAGAGGGCCACAACAAGAATAACACTAGAATTCAGTCATTTATGTTTTCTTTTTATATCTTATTTTTTCTTATGTTGTATTATTCAGTCTTTGTCGCAAGAGAGGAAGAAAAGAAAGTATTTTATTTTAATTTATCGGTTCTTGCTTAACTGAGAATTATATGTAATTTTGATCATACAGTCAATCAGAGATATAAATCAACATGTAATGGTGTTGAATTTATAGAATTATTTTTACTTCATTTATTTTTTTTTTCTTGTAATTAGTTTTAAGATTTTCTTTTCTTGTTCATGTATTTAAAATGTAATATTTTATAACGTGTATATTGAATTAATTCCAACTCCCTGCGACAAGTATTTGTATTACTTTATACGCAGAAATAAATTTATTCTTCTTCTTCCTATACTCATAATTAAAATGGCAAATTCTTTAAATTCAAATTATACGCATTTGTTCTAACATAAATGTATGTAGGTTGGTAAGAATATTGACCTCTATTAACAGCCTTATATAATTATATTTTTCTTGAATAGAATTACATTTTTTCCCGACGTTCCGACACTCTGCGTGTCATTCTCAAGGGAAGATTATTTCACAATAGTTAATGTATACAATCTCTATTGCAAGATGTGATGTATGTATAGAGTTTTAAACACCAATTTCAAGGTATGTCCAAATTAAGCTTTTTTTATTTTATTTTGTAACTCTGTTGGTACTAGTCATATTTCTGTTTATCGTAAAATTTAAAAAGTTATGTTGTTAAAAACTTTCACCTTATATCTGGTTGTATTAAGTTATAGAATTTTGAAATAAGACCACATGGTTCGAATATTTGACTTTTTTTTTTAAATTTATACATTTCAAACTTGTATAACTGAAATTTTAAACTTGTATCACCACAAATGTCTGTAATACAAATACTTGTATAAATAAAAAATAAATAAATAAATGAAGTAAAAATAATTCTATAAATTGGTTAACTACTATCGCTCTTAGCTCGTGGAACTCAAATATACAGCCATAAAATTAATAATACATAACGTACTAATGAATAAATTTATCCTATTTCTAAATTCTATAATAACTTAATATAACCAGATATAAGGTGAAAGTTTTTAACAACATAACTTTTTAAATTTTACAATAAACAGAAATATGACTAGTAACAACAGAATTACAAAATAAAATAAAAAAAGCTTAATTTGGACATACCTTGAAATTGGTGTTTAAAACTCTATACATACATCACAATATGATGTTATCATGCAATAGATATTGTATACATTAACAATTTTAAAATAATCTTCCCTCGAGAATGACGTCGGGAAAAAATGTAATTCTATTCTAGAAAAATATAATTATATAAGATTGTTAAAGAGATTCATATTCTTACCACCCTACATAAATTAATAATATATCAAACAGCCATAAAGTTCAACAACATCTAACATAAATATAGACAAGGTGGGGGTTAACTACCCCTAGGTAGAGAAGTAATGATTATCATTAGGGCCTGGTCAAGCGCTCTAAAAACTCTGAGCGAATTACATATAAAATTTGAAATTAACGCCACAAATTCCACACAACTACACCAAAATAATTTTTTTTTTTTTTGAAAAGTGTTTCAATTAAATGTAATACGTTTTTATCTGCGTAAAGGAAATCGTTGTAGCCGTTTTCGAGAAAATTCCAAAAAATTAGGAAACTCATTCCATAAAGTCGCATTTCCAGTTAACCGATTTTCTTCAAATTTGAAGTTCTATCCATGCTGTATTATTTATCTAGGTAGTAAAACTATTATACTGAACTGGTACTTTAGAGGAAAGCATAACATAATGCTGTTGTTCCTCCAGAACCCCTAAAAAAAAAATTTTCCCTGAAAAATGTTTCAAACAAAAGTATTTATGTGTTTAGATAATAGGTATAAGTAGTTTAAAGGAAATTGTTGGAGCCATTTTTGAGAAAATCGGGAAAAACTGCTTGTAAAACTCCACTTTTGGTTGATGGATTGTGACCAATACCTTATTGTTAAATGTGGTGGTTATACTTAAATGGAATACCAAGTTTTAACTTCCTGTATCTTTTCATTTTTGTGATATTCTCTTAACAAACCCACACACACACCGTTTCACGATTATCAATACCAACGCTTGCCCTTGCAATGATAAAACAATCCAGTCACCACATTTTCTATGAATGTAAAAACCTATGAGGTAGTCAGATGTGAAATCATAAGAGGGATACTGGAGGATGTTGGAAGCTGGAGAGAAGAGGCATCTCGTGAATAAGAGATTTGCAAATTTCTTCATAAAATTTGGGAATAGTTATAAATGTGCACGACTTTTAAATAGGATTAAATTTTTCCAATGTTTATTTATTCTATTATCTACTATTGTTACTACAGTTTGGAAGTTTCATTTATTATGTATTTCAATATTTTGCAAATAATTGTTAAATTGCTAATACTTATAGATAAAACACATGTAATATTTGTATGAAGCATGTGGAAAAAACATTCTCTCTAAAAAGCAATACTTTTAAGAGGACAACTTTAAAAACATAAAATTAAAAAGAAATGTTTCGAATACAGACTATTCGATAAACATATTTTTTTTTATTATTCAGGGAACCACAAAACATATTATTGCACGATCGCAATAATTTCTCTTATTCGGAGTAAGAGAAAGTAATAAATACTAATAAATTAAAAATTGTAAATTTTTTTTAAACCTTTCTAATACTCTTATATTGTAATATTCAGTCTATGACAATAAATATATATTACTATTACATTTTCGGAAATAAATGTTGAAATAATTCAGCAAGATCGAAAGACAGTACTTAATTAGATTCCTATGTAAGAGAATATGTTCCAATTACATGAATAATTTTCATATTTGTATAAAATATTTGCAAGAAATCGTTACTCACCCTGTTAATCATTACAATTCTAAGGATAGAATCGACAAACAGCCCGGGATAAGCTCCAGCAATAGCTTCCAACATTTCCTTCTCCACGTCATTTTTGTCGTTGGTTAAAAGTGTCTTTGTAGCCATTATTTTCTAAAGGAAAAATTAAAATTTTTATATTAAATGAAAAATTAAAACTAAATTAATGCTAAAACTAAAAAAAAAAAAAATAAGTTCATATGTTAATAATTCTTAGCAACATTTTAAATTGTTATCTTATTTATGTTGAATTTGTTCAAGTTTATCTGACATATATTTCACTTATTAAATTCCTTAGTTTTCATTGCCATATCAATTTTAATTTTTTTAAAGATGTCTTCATCGTTATTCATTACTAATAATAATTACTGAATTTCTAATTAAGAGAAACACCGTGAGCACCATTTTATGAATTATTCATCGCCTAGAAAATAATTATTTTCGTATCTATTTATTAACAGTTTCTTTTAATTTTTATTTACTTATATTTTTTTCTTTTGATTAGATTTTTTTTCTAACGTTTTATTATTGACAAGTACATGTTTACTTTATCTAACTCCTAGTAAGTATTGCGATTGAGCCAAATTTTCGAAATTGAGTTTTCACACCGGAAATACATGTTTTGAGGTACGAAAAAAATGTTTTTAGCTAATATGTATATATATAAATATGTGTGTGTGTGTGTGTGTGTGTGTGTGTGTGTGTGTGTGTATATGTATGTAAACAAAACATCTCAAAAACGAAAAGTCGCAGAAAGTTCAAACTTGATATTCTATCTAGGTATACCGCATCTGACACGAAAGTTTCGGTCAACTCGGAAGTGCGACTTTACTGAATGTTTATATATATATATATATATATTTTTAGTTTCTCGCGCATTTCTCGAAAACAGCTCCAACGATTTTTTTTTAAAACTTCGTATACTATCTATATAGTACCATCACACTTACTTGAAACATTTTCCCGGGAAAATTTAATTTTTGGGGGCTCTGGGGGACAGTTAGTTAAGCTTTCCTCTAAGTAGCGTACTACTAATGTATGGTTTTCTACCATATAATATTAATATATTGTAACGTTTTTCCCTTTGAACTAGCTACTGCAACTAGTTCTAAGTGGGTCCGTTTAGATAAAATACTCTAAACTTCAATAAGACAAACACCAATTTATTGTTTTACACAATAAATTACAAATACACTTAATAATAATTAATTCACAGTTTAAACCAACAAAAGTTCACTTTGTTCACTTTTTATACACTTTTCACAAACGCACACTTCATTTGTAATAAGAATCTTTCCAAACTCTCTGTTGTCCCACTATTTATACCTGTGGAGAAGGGTCTAGAAGGTTATCGATTGTTCTAGAAAGGGCTAGAGCGCGCCACCAGCACTTCCTAGCGGCCACTAGGAGAACTTGAGGTACCTGCTTTCTCTCCTAGATGGCATTAGTGACTGCGTTACAATATATTAGAAGCATCGCTACAATCCAGATTTGAAGAAAATTTGTTAACAGGAAATGCAACTTTACAGAATAGATTTTTGCGTTTTTTTTTAAAATTATATCGGAATGACATCGATTTCCTTTAAACTTGGAATGATGTCTACACAGATATAAACTGTACTGTATTAGCAAGGGATGCCAACTACTTCTATAATAGGAGTACTATAATTCTTGTCAAAGTTTGAGTGAGTGTTTGTATGTGTGTGGGTATGGGTGCGCGTGTGTCTTCTGTATTACTAGTCCCAGGTTAAACTGGCGAGAGTGAATGATGACAGTAAATCACCGATCCGAGATGGAAGGTTTGTTTGCCAGGTAACGTGACAAACTACCCGGTGGGATGAATGGATCAAGGAGACAGTGGTTAGATGGCGATAGGAGGCGACCTAAACCCAAGGAGACAGGCTTGTTTGACACACAGTAGCAATGAACTACCTGACCTAGTCGGACGAATAAGATGAATAAGAATAAGTCCGGGTGTTTCCACCCAGCTTGCTTCATTTTTAATATACACCAGTTTAGAGCATTCATCTTTTTTCAGCGCCAGACAAACAGTGAAATGTCCACCAATATATTGTAAATTTAACATTCGATTAACACACATTTTTGCACAGAGTACAACCACAAGATAAAGTATTCTAAAATTTTAAATTAAAATAGGATCAGCTGTCTCCCTAAAAAAGCGTGAAGAGAGTGAAACAGTGATCCAAAAAATATTTCTCACATTTTTGACTTTAAAAGACCATTATTTAAACAGAAAAACAAGATAAAAATTAAACAAGTCGTCAGCAAGACACACAAGACGGCTCTCTCAATGAAAACTTCTGGTAGTTCGACCTCTTGGGCGGACGAATCTGAGAATGAGCATCAGCACCACTTACTGACAAGACCTGCCACAACTTCATCCTGAAAATAGTAAGTACGCTAACAATAAATTAATAACACAAGCCAAAATGACAAAGATCACACAAAAACTTGAACAAAAAGAGCATCTTATTTATTTGAAAATGACTCATCAACCTCACACCATGGCAACACCGTTGCTAAGCGTTATAAAACAAATCCAAATGCGATAGAAATTAAACACAAATTTTCAGTTCACTCTACATTAACCGATGAAGCAGAAAATACCCTCATTAGTGCACCTAAAATTAAAATTCCACCAATCTTTTTGTACGAAGCCTCAACGCCCAAGCAATCACGCAGGATATTAAACTAATGGCCAAATCAGATTTTCACATAAAGCAGTGTAACAATAGAATAAAAATCCAACAAACAAACTCAGAGGACTTCAGAACAATCTCCAAATTTTATTCTGTCTTGGGCGCAAGTATTTCACATTTCTTAACCCTGAAGAACGCATTAAAAGGTTATAAGTTATTCTAAGAGGAGTGCCTTATTCACGTTCCGAGCAAGAAATAACTGCAGAACTTTCTGGTTGCTACACCATACTAAAAGTAACAACTAAACAACAGACAGAAGAAACCACTCCACTCTGTGCAATAGAATTAGTCAACAATAAAGTGGCGCAAACAATTTTTCAAGTTAAAAGCCTCTGCCATGCAGTTATAAGCGTAGAACTCAGGCATAAATCTAAGCAGATAACCCAATGCACCAACTACCAGGAGTATGGACATAACAATCTGGACCACAGAAAAACCGAACAAGAACCTAGAAAAATCGAAATGTTTACACTGTGGAGGCGAACATCCTGCTAATTATAGAAAATGTCAGCACTATCAACACTTGAAAAGCAAAATACTGCACCATTAACGTGACCACCCAGAACAAAAACCCCTACAATCACAGCTTCCTACGACAACGCGCCAGAGTCGCGGCCTTCCCTTCCGAAAACGGACAACAATAAGGTCACCTCCTGCCTGGAAAGCAAAACCATAACCACACCCAACCATGGATGCACTACTCAGCAACATCATCATGCAAATAATTCAGCCTTTTATTCGCAGATTACTTCCTTCTTTACACAAAGTGTAGTTACTAAATTATTCCAATGTAATAATGGCCAACCTTAATGCTTCACCTATATATAACACCAAAATTGTAAACTGGAATGCCAATGGCTTAAAAGCCAAAGCCTCTTCTTTCAGAGTGTTTCTGATGCGATATCAAAACGACATAGCCTGCATCACCGAAACTCACTTCACCGCCGAAGACAAATTCAAAACACCACGATAGTAAGTGTATAGAACTGACAGACTTGCTGACCACACATCAGGTGGCATAGCAATAATAATGAAGCACACTATAAAATATATTGTACTACCCACCTTTAATCTACAGACTCTAGAATGTGTGGGCGTTTGTATTTATCCAACGCGGCTACCGCTGCACATCCTGTGCGCCTATCTAAAGCCAAATCTGCAATTCAAATGCGAAGACCTGCACCACATCTTCACTGGAGTCTCCTTCACTTCTTCTAGGGGATCTAAATAGTAAACATACAACCTGGGGTTGCAGAACGACAAACACCAACGGACGGAGACTTCTGGAATTTACAAGTGACCTTATCATAGAGTGACATCACCCCCAATAGAGTAAACGAGCTGACAAACCAGTATTTTACCCAAGATAACCAAACTACTTTCTAGGAACCTGAACATTCCCTTACACCAGACTGTCTTAATAGAACTCGACTCAGACCGTCTCCCCGTACTAAACACCCTACAGAATAAATTCATTGCTGGACCTCCTCTCCCAAGATTGATCGAGGACGACTGGACTGGGACACATTTAAAATCGGACTTTACGAAAACTCAGAATTGACCCACAGCTCGACAAATCGAGTCAGGAATCGGAAAACTGACAGAACCATCTACCAATGTGCACACGATGCAACCTACCAAACGTACAGCGATCCAGACCACGACCATACAACCATATTCCAGGACATATACTGCAGCTTATACAAGAAAAAAATAGGCTAAGAATGTGGCAAAATATCAGATATCCAGAGCACAAAACATGTATAATCAACTGACGAGACAGACAAAATGGGCTCTAATCAACTGAGAACTAACAAATACAAGGAATATCTACAAACACTTGCCCAACAGCAATGACCTCTGGAAAGCAACTAAACGCATCACCAAACAATATTCACAAATCCCTACCTTGACCAACGGAACTTGACAAGCTACATCTGACCATGAAAAAACTGAATGTTTGCATCCCATTTAGAAAACACCTTCCAGACGAAAAGAATGCATAACCCGCAAACTGAACTATTAGTTAACAAATTCTTATTTCGACTACATTACACCTCGAAATTCATGATATATGCTATCACCCCCAACTGAAGTTAAAACTGCAATTCAAAACTTATCCAACAGACCCAACTTCAAAAACCACCATACCTCCAAGCAATACTGACCTCATTTCTACAAGACAGAACATTTGAAGTACGCATAAACTCAACTTTCGGCACTCAACCTAGAATCAAGGCCCATTTACACACACGACATCCCTACACAGTAAGTAAACCCTCCAGACATCACGACCTCTCCATTGCAGTAAACAATCTGCAACATTCTCTAGATAAAATAACTGACTGGTTTTACAAGTGGAAACTGGACATTAACATACAAAAAACACAGACAAAAATTTTTTCCTTTCGTCGGACGCAAGCCTTTACTAATTTAAAGATCAACAGCACTGACATACAGTGGAAGAACCTTAAAATACATTGACCTACAACTTGACACGAGACTTACGAGACTCCTCACATAACTCTAAAGCTGCGATAGGCTTATCAAACTCTCAGACAGCTCTATCCACTAATAAACAGACGTATAGCACTTAGGCCATAATGCTCTAGACTTCTTTACACCTCTATACTTCGACCGCTACTAAGTACGCCTGTCCGGGTCTGGATATTTGTTCTAGATCGGTTTGTTGTTTTTCTTGGGGTAGCTATATGGGCCCAATGGGGCTTTGGATAACGTATGGTTTAGTCCCTCCCCAAGACAAATAATAATAATAACGTACGCCTGCACTAGATAGGAGCTAACAAGACTGCTCTAATCAAATTACAGATCTTCCAAAACAAAGTCCTGCGTATCGCCCTGGGAGCATCATGGTTCATACGGAACAAACAGCTCCATAGGCAGCTACAATTACCATTTTGAAAAATTCATGGACAAGACAAGACAAACATTTTTTGACAACGTATCCAATACAGAAGCTGGGACAGACCACAGACTTGGACTGACAACAGCACAACGAAGACCGAAACCAAAACTGCCATAAGACATACTTACCACAAATAGCTAATTATAATTAAAAAATTATATTGTGAATAATTGTAAAAATGCATATTGTATTATATTGTAATATTGTAAGGCAGAAATAAGCTGCCGGTCAATACAAATTATTTTTCTTCTTCTAAATTAAAAATATGAAAAACGAATAAACTTATGTAATTTAATCTCTGGTATTTCGCTAAAAATTACAATTAATTAGTAAATATACTTGAAGGTAATATTATTGGTATGAGCAAATAGTTTATATATGCAGAAATATGTAAACTGATTGTTTTTGTTATCAGGTTGAAATATTTTTTAAAATAGTAGAAAAAATTTTTAAATTGTTTTGTAAGAAAATAAATTTAATTACTTCCCTTTGGAAAGGAATAATAATACTTTCGTATGACAGTTTTAATAATTTACTTACTGTTTTGTAGCGACTTTTTTACTTTCACGATTCGATAACGACTGATAAAGAAATCTATATTTCTATTAATGAGATAAGTAAATAATGAGATAAAATATTTTATATAATTTTACTTATAATAATATGAACTATTTATAAATTGCACAGCATAATGCAGCATTTCACATTCTGTATGACAAAGTTTTAAGATTAGGTCAGATTTTCGAAATTGTGATTTTCCAGAAATACATGTTTTGAGGTCTCCTGAAAATAATTTCGAGTTCAAAAATTATATGTAGAAAAGAAAATTTACTATAAGTTGGTGCAACTGCCCATAAAAGGCCAAGGCTTGCCCGATGGCTAATTTTTATTAGGGAGCGCACAGTAAGCATGATTTAGAATTAGTTAAACAAAGATATAGTGTGAATTATTCACAGTTTTCTCTTACTTCAATTCATTACAATTCTAATTGATAAAATTTACTTTAATCTTGCAATGATTGCTAAACGTAATTAGTCTTACCTTGCAAATAAATATATATGGACTTGCATGGCAGCATCCATTGTTTCAGTATCTTAGCCAAACTATTAAGAGCAGTTTCAATTTAAGATTAATTAACAGATCTTCAGAACTCCCCTAAATAAATTTTTCTGAAAACTGTTTCTAATAGAAGTGATGGTTCATATAATATGCAGTAACTAGTCTTAGGTTTGAAGAAAATTGAGGGAGCCCTTTTTGAAAAAATTCTAAAAGCTCATATTCTGTAAAGTTGCAGCTCTTTCAGAATTCTTCAAAAATCATCAATTTTTCTAGAAAATTTTTTGAAATAAAAAAATAGAAATTTATACAAAGTTCAAATAAAATCTATTCAATGAATTCACACTTCTGTTTGGTAGATTTAAACCGAAATCTTCGTGTCAGATGCGGCGGTAATATTGTAGCGACTTTTTAAACTGAATGTCAGTGAGCTTCCTGCGATTTTTCTATTTTTAAAACATTTTGTTTTCACACATACATAATGCAGACCATTCCATCATTTTTTATTACTAGAGAGCCTCAAAACATGTAAAATTGTAAAATAGTGCATTTTTCGAGGCTGAGTTTGTTTTTCATGTTTTCATTTTTAAACTTGAAAAAAACAATAAAAAAGAAGCAAGAAATGAAAGAGAAATAAATCTTTAAAAATTATTAGATTATCTAAATTTAGTTTCAAACTATCTTACAATTTACTATTGGTGTGAATCTATTTCGCCTTAAACAAAGATTAGTGTAACTATTTTTTTTATTAAAAAATTTATTGTTGATGAAAATTATCGATACTTTTATTTCTTCCCGATTGCTGCTTGTTCTTGCTCCTAGATTGTAACCTTTCTAGATACAAAACCTTGTTTTGGAGTTGTTTAACTTGTTAGTATGTCAAGTTATTGTAATGATTGAACAATTTAAAAGGGGTCCTCAGGATAGAATTAGTAATGAGGGTCAAGTTCAAGGTACAGCATTTTGGAATGTAACTAAGAATTTTTCTTGAGATCGTCAAATCAATGTTTGTTGTATCTCCTACTAAAGGAGAGCACCGATCTCATAAGCAGGTGTGCACGTAACTAAGATCTTGATTTATCTCTTTAAAACTGCTATGTTAGAATGCACTCCGCTGTTCAGTCAAAATTGTTGTGAGTTTCCAGGTTGTGATTGAATGCTATTTGTAAATTTAAATATATATATTTTATATAATATTTCAAATTCAGAATCTGTTTAGGTTTCAAAAACAGATCTAAAAGATCTTACATGGAGATCAGTATTACATTGTTTTAAAATAGTAAAAAGTTAAGAGATACCCAGTTTCAGTAATGAAAAAGGTACTGAGTTTTCGAGATTTTGTGCTTATTTGCTGCGATTTTGTGCTTATTGGTTAGTGTTATCATATGGTCTTGAGCTCTGTATGGTTTCTTTCTCCAGACCAGACTATTGTGGAATTAAAAATTAAAGAGGTATGATGTTGGGTCAGTTTAAATTAACCTAAGTTTTGATTTAAAAAAAAATGCCAGGTATATCGTTTTAACGATGCACCGACTAATGCAGTAGACTGCCCATGCTGTTCATCTTTGCCATTTTGCACTTACTTTTTTTTTTTTTATAAAAGTATAGGAATTTTAGCTTTACCTGATTAGTATAATTATTATTTTTCAGAAATTCCAATTAATAAACAATTTTGAATAGTTGCCGATGCAGTAGCCAGAAATTAATGCTTCTTAACAGCTCAAGAACAAGTAAGATGGATTTAGTCAGAGAAAGAGACTGGTACTATTACTCCGATAGCGGCAGTGAATCATCTGAAGAAAGGTAAACATTCATTCGCTTCATATATTTTATATATATGATATTTACATGATCAGTTTTTCCTCATAAGGGATCCATTAAAATATAACTGTAGAAATGCATAAAATTAATTATTTTATTGTAAAGATAAGATTAGTGAGAAGAATCAGATAGTTAATTCTTTGTATGAATAAATTGGTGACCAATAACTCCTCCGTTTTAACTAAATATTTTATAATATATAAAAAATACAAAGGCATGCTGTTTTAATATTAATGTCTTTTAACAACAATGTAAGTGAACAAGAAAATATGTATTCTTTATTTATTGGCTGATGATGAGTGACCTCTTTAGATCGAAACTTCAAAATATTAATAATTTTTTTATCTATTGACAGTCTTTTTCCTTCATGTACCTTACAATGGATGAATAAATAATAATAATATATAATGTTTTAAGAAACAATAAGATTTAATTATATGTATTTATGTCCTTTTATAAAACACTCCTCCTCACAAGGAATGCCATAAATCATACAGTGTAATATGGAAGAGGTGAAATTATTATTAAAAATTATATTTTCTTATCTATATAAATCCCCGCAGGGTTCTTAAAAATATGTGTAATATTATACAAAATTTATAACAGTATTGTTTATGGTTGAAACAAGAGCCTCAGTCGCACCACCCCACATTACTGCTCCATGACACAAGCCACCGAATCTTTACAATTCACTGTAACCATCACCAGCATCATGCAATAGTATGAAGAACTATAAACAAAAATACCTTTTTATTGGAAACATCTTCGAGGAGAATTGATTTTTGAATGGTTCTGGAGGAACAGCAACGTTAAGCTTTAGTTTAAATTAATACTTACAATATACGGTTCCACTATTCAGTATGAAGTACAGTAGATTGCTATATTGTATCAGTAGATCTACTGAAGTACAGTAGATTATTCAAAATTGGCTGGGACCAGAGAACATCTATAATACACTGTAGGATAGTATAAGGGACTAAATTTGGGAGGTGAAGGAAACTAACAAATAATACAATGCAAAAATATATTTTTTGGGGGTAGCTGCGCTTATACAAGGATTATAGTTCGCCCATCGGTGTGAACAAGTACAAAAAAACTGATGTGAAACATTCACACGACTTTCTCTTACTAGTATTAATACAATTGTATATACAATGACAAATTTTCTTTAAAGTACAAACTTTACTCATTTGCCCTAACATAAAAAAAATATAAAGGTGGTGGTGGAGACAAGCATCTATCTACCCAGTAGGCAGGACAGGTAGTAGAAATGATTATATTGTATCAAGAAGAAAGCGCCAATAACATTGAACCAATTCCATATAATATTAGAAATTTAACGGTACAAATTCCGCAAATCTACCTAAAATCAATTTTAGTGGACAAATGTTTCAAATGAAAATGATAGGTTTTAATCTATGCAGTTTGCATTCCAAGTTATGTCATTTTCGAGAAAATTCCAAAAACCTTCAATATACGGTAAAGTGGAAATTTCGGTTAACCGATTTTCTTTAAATTTAGAATTCTGCCAACGCCTTTAATGTATATTAATATTAACGCAAGTATTAGAACCATACATTTTACTTGAGTGATACTTAAGGGGAAAGATCAACGTTGCTAAACCCACAGAAATGCCATTTTCCCGGGAAAGTATTTCCAGTAACAATGATAGTATTTAGTAAGTAGATAGTATTCGAAGTTTAAAGAAAATCATTGGAACCATTTTCGAGAAAATCGCGGATATCTGAAAGGAAAATCATTATACAGTCGTACTTTTTTCGGATGATGGATTGCCGATACCTTCGCGTCAGATGAGAAAGGGCTGCTGGTGGTTAGTACACGAAATACCAAGTTTATAATGCAATTTTTTCGTTTTTAAGATATTTTGTTCAAACATTTTTGCTAAAAACATTTTTTTCGTACTCAATAACCGGAAACTAGAGACATGTATTTTCTTTGAAAACTCAATTTTGAAAATATACATGATCAAAATACCTTCTCTTGCCGGAAGAAGAAAGTAAAAACAACAGCATGAACCTGGAGATCCACTCTACGTGTATCTCAGTGAGCGTTTATAATATAATAATAGAAGAAATAGAGTTAGCATGAATATGAAACTGAATTCTGCTAAGTAGTGGGTTAGTGTTACATCTGCAGGAATTGGAGAAAAAAATCTTATATTATTATTCACAGTCACTCCATTTTTTTTTCTTAGACGCCTCAACATCTGAGGTACTTGGCGTTGGCGCCCTCCGGACAACATTGCCCATCACCGGACAGTGAGGCTATTTCTTATTGTCTTAACTTATTGATTTGGAAAAGACAAACAATGAGGTACCTAGAGAATAAATGTAGGCAGCAATGATAGAAATAGGTATAGATAAAAGCCTTGTACTAGCGATAGAAAGAAGCTATGCAAGGAATTTATACCTGTGAGAAGGCAGAACTTTGTCAAAACCATTTGGCGCTCTAAAGGGTTAAATAAGGATTTCGTCGATTTCAAATATATCTGGAAAGGGTGATGAAGCAGTGAATTAGGAAGTGTAGAGGAATGGGCCTTTCAAATAGAGAAGAGTACCTTTGTAATTATTTTTCGCAGATGACCAAGTTGTGAGAGCCCAAGATAGAGAAGACCTTGCGTTGATGATGAGAAAGTTAAAGCAATGAGAATAAATTACAACAAAACAATATCTGGTGATAGAAGAGAATGACGAGAAGGATTTGTTTGTTGAGCAGGACAGGTGTAAAAGAGTGAAATCGTTTATATACCTGGGTTCAGATTTGAAAGAAGCAAGAGAGTGTGGACAAGGGGTACAAAGAAGAAATGATCAAACCTGCAAGGATGCTTCACTCACTTTTGTGGAATAGAATTTTCTATTATCTTATTAAGATTATATTCGCCTATGGAGCTGAAACATGGGCTACTTCTCAAAGAATCTGCGCGAAGTTGATATAGTAGAAAAGGAGTACTGGAGTAGGTGCTTGCGAAAGACCAGAATGGATAAAATGAGGAACGCAGATATAACAAAGGAGATGGACGTTAAGGAAACAATGGAAAAAAGAAGGAAATTAGCAGGGTATGGACATCTTAGAAGAATGCCGAAAGAAAGATGGCGAGAAAGTGGATCTCCCGGGAAACAGGAGGTTTAGTCCTGCAAGAAGGTGGGAGGAGGAGATTGAGGAGATGATGGCTGGAAAGGAACTGAGAGGTGGAGATTGCCTGAATAGTCAGTAGGGTATGGGGAATTTTGGAGGGAAGGAGTTACTGATGCAACCCCTAACGCCAGTAAAAGTAAATAAGCAAAAATATAATTGCTAAGCCAAAGGTTACTTTTTTTGTAATAAGTTACACATTACTATATATATTAATGCAAGTCACACTTAATTTAAAATAGAATGAAACGTTAATGATAGCGATTATGTGAAAGAATAATGATGATTATGAAGAAATTTAAATATTTGTTTATGCAATTTTAGATATATCAATGATTGGGAAAGTAAAATAAACGCAGATGGAAGTTTATTTTTCATAAAAAATCACCCGCGTACAGATCATATCAAGGAGGACTTTAAACCAGCCATGCCGGATCAAGGTAATCAGCCTGATAAATCTGCAGGTAAGTTTTATTATTAAGTATTTCGATAGAGCAACATCAATTTTTCCTGATGAAACTTTAAATAATTTAGAAGCTTATATAAAAGAAAATTTCAGGAATTCTCGGCAGGTTTATACGTAGAAGAAGTAGTCGGCGCACTTTGCGAAGGAAAGATAATAAACACACTAAAGGTGATGCTAATTTAAATCAAGATATTAAATTTACGAAAGATAAAGAGGTGATTGATATACTTTACTTTCAAGTTTGTTATTGTACAGTAATATCAATAATTAATAATTTTTAAAATTGAGTAAATAATTTTATTATATTGTTTAAGGAAGATGAACTTGAAAATGTTAATACATTTGTTCGCCTCAATTTGGACGATGTCTCATTGAGGCAGATGTCAATAGAATCGTTATTTGGTCTTAAAACAGTTATTCACAATTTCAGTATTATAATTGTTGGGTTTTTACCCAATAGAGCTTCGCTGTTTGATTCCAAAGTTAATCCAGGTAAGTTAGTCGTTGATAGCTTTTATTCATTATATTCACTCTTTGGTTACTTAAAGTAACATATATATATTTCTTTTTGAGCGTAACCATTCAACTTCACTACTCAGTCTCTCTTATGAAACATAACACTTTAGTAAGCACATCTCATACTTTAATTTATTTGCATTTTTGTCAATAAAAGAAATAAATTTGGTGTGAAACTCTTACACAACTTTCTCTTAAGTAAACAAAATTGTAATTGACAAATTTTATAGTTGATACTCCTAATTTAATGAAATTCGTTGGTGTTTTTATGGAGAAAATCGCGAATACTGAAAAAACTGTTCAGTAAAAACGCACTTCCAGTTTACTCCAGGTTCACTTGCGGGTCTTGAAACTCGGAATTTCGGCAATCTATTTATTGCTAATTAATTTTGTATAAATGGCAGAATTTATAATAAACTAAGACAACACTTTAGAGGAAAACATAACCCTCCCCCTCCCCCAAAAGACCCCTTAAATGACTTTACTCAGAGAAATGTTTCGAATAAAAGTTGTAGCTCTTTATTGTGTGGTTCACATTCTTAGTTTTTAAAAAAACGTAGAAGCCGTTTTAGACAAAATAGCAGAACAGTGAAAAATACTTTTCTGTAAAAGCGGTCATCTGATTTTCTTCAAACTTTGAATATCAACAACATATTTAATTCTAATTAATATTATTTAGATGATAGAATTGTGTAATAAACTAAATAGCACTTTTGAAGGAAAACATAACCCCCCTCCCCTGAAATTACTCTTAAATGATTTCTTTCGGAGAAATGTTTCAAATAAACTTGTAGATCTTGTATGTGTAGTTGATATGCTAAGTTTAAAGCAAATCATTGGAGCTGTTTTCGAATCGCAAAAAAGTGAAGAAAGAAAAAAACATTTAGTAAAGTGGTACTTCTGGTTCTGAGGAATTTGGACAGAAAACGGTCCCATTGTGATACCTAAACGGAACATAAAGTTTGAACTTTCTGTAATTTTTCGTTTTGAGCTATGCTGTTCACATACATCGTCTTCTTTTAACATCTCCTCTTACTATGAGTAAGAGAAAGTAATAAAAACCTATGGCGCAATAGCCCGTGAAGGGCCAAGACATACCTGACGGCGATTTGTATTGGGAGGCGTGTGATCAGCACGCCGCGGTTCCCTCGCCGTTTAGTTCCAGCCTTCCTACCTAGATGGCTTCTCACTTTATCTCTCTATGCTGGGTCAACACCTTCCTTGCCCTCACGGGAATTGAACCCCAAATTCTCGCACTAAAGCTGGTGTGCTAGCCGCTAGACCTACGCGTGAGGACATGTTTTGTCAATTATTTCTAATAATCATAAACAATAGTCAGTCATAAGTTATTCCAAAAAGGAAAGAAAATAGTATTCATTCTACATAAATAACGCTACAAAAGTAATCCTTAGCATAAAACAATTTACTTTTTACGGAATTTCCTGTGCTTCCTTTTCAGGGGATTTCCGCTGTATACCTTTTGGCTCACTGAAATACAACCGCTACCATTATTTTGGTCTTATTAGATATCTGCAATATATAGCTTTGATCCTAAATATGATCGATTAAAGGATAAAATATTATTTAGATATTAAATTGGTCAAATGTTATGGAACAAGTCTTCTTTCCTAACTCCGAAAGTATCCTTCCTATTGCAATGACTAACAGATGAAAATAAAAATACATTAATTTCTAGGAGATAAATTATATAGTATAAATGGAACAGACGTTACTTCACATAATGTAGAAGAAATCTTGCAAGGACTTCAAACATGTAAAGAGGTAAATATACACTAATTGGTCGTTATCTTTATACTACATTTACAGAAATGAATAAAAATTATTTTGCAGTTTTTATTTTTTACAAATATAAAAAGAAATACTGCATCATATTAGGTTAACCAAATTAGTTTTCACCGTTTGAAAGCCTAATTTGAATGCAGTTTTTTAGTTTTCACCGTAATACATGTATTTGATCACCATGTACAAAAAAAGATCTTTTTAGAGAATGTTGTGTGCATATAGGTGTTTGTGCAGAATAATTTAAAAATGAACCATCGTTGAATTGATATGTTTAGGTATTGCCTTGAAAGTTTCGGTCAAAATTCGTAAATCAAGGTACCATTTCTCTATTTTGTTTCTTTTTATCATTTTCTCAAAAAGGCGCTAACCCTTTTAATATGTATAGACACATCGTTTAAGGTCTATCGCTTGTAATTGAGGAAGACATTATTTATGTACACCGTTAATATATTACCTGCAATCCAAGCTATTATTTCGAATTATAATAATTATATAATTTCAAAAAGCATAATTTCGAGTGTGAAAGTTGAAAAATTTCAACGGTTTATTTTAATTGATTGAATACAAGTGGTGTATAAGTGAGTATCTTAGAAACAAAAAAGAAAGGTTGATTTAATATTCCTTTTTTTTCCTAAGCAATATTGAAATGTTTTCTTATCCACTTATTAATAATATAGACTTACGATCTGTAAGAAAACTAACTTTCTTTTTTTTTTACGTTATTCTTTAAATTATTTTTACAGGTTGTGCTGGAATTTCAAAGTGTAAAGGAAATTCTTGACGATAAGGAGTCATTTTCACAAAATTCTAAATATACTGAGAAGGTACTTTATAAATTTATAATTAAGGGATTTTTTTGTTCTTAGGTACATTCATTACACTGCCAGGATAAATTAAAAACAAAGTTGCAATATGTGGGGCAATATTATTTTGTATTATTACTTTTTTAGGGATATTGTTTAACGAATGGTAGCGTTTTATATGCAAAGTTTGAGGGATTATCTGAAGTTGGACCAGCGGATCAAGGTGTTATGTACTGCTTTCCCAAAAAAGGAAATATCCTTTCCCAAATCAGAGGAATATTTTTTACTCTGTCCCATTTACTTTCTACAGTTTCATCATCTCCACCAAAAAGGTTAGTATATTTTTACTTTTCCTTCCTGCTGTAAATAGTAATGGGAATTTGTCAAGTAATCGAAATTTGATTTGCCCTAGAATATTATGTGTTAAGTAATAAATCCAGTTTAAAGAAAATTTCTAATTAGAATTAGTGTAAGAGAATGTTGTGTGAGAATAGTTCTAGTTGTTTTCGAGTAAATTCCAAAAAAACTTTTAAACCTATTTTATAAAGTCGCATTCCAGTTAACCGATTTTCTTCAAATTTGGATTTGTGTCAATACTTTCAGTGTATGTATTAAACCATATATCATACTGAACTTCAAAATCCTATAGCCGTAGTGAATTGGCGACTTGTCAATTTGGCATAAATTTTTCCTGAAAAAAAGTTTCCAATAAAAATAATAGGCCTTTTATATTGGAATAAGTATCGAAAATTAGGATTAGGTGTGAAAATATTATTATGGCTACTGTTCCCTTACATCCCTAAAAGAAAATGAGAGGTTAGAATCAGGCAGGGGGTACGAGAAACCTAGTAAAAGTAAGAGGTACTTTAGAGGAAGTATATCACTCCTGTTCCCTTAGAACCCCCCAAAAATCAATTTTCTCGGGAAAATGTTTCAAACAAAAGTGATAGATATTTATAAAGAGGTAGATAGAGTATAAAGAAAATCGTTGGAGCCGCCGTCGAGAAAATTACGAAAATTATGTGGTGGTAGTACCTAAACGTAATACTAAGTTTAAGCTTCCTGCGGCATTGCCTTTCTGAGATATTCTGTTAACACATAAACATAAACATACATATCATTCGCTAAAGACATTTTTTAGTATTCAAGGGCCCCAAAACATATTGTAATAAGGTAGTGTAGAGACAAAGTGGGGATAGAGCTCACTCAGGTGGGCCGGTCGTGGGAGGGGAGAGAGATAGTCAATAAAAGCTTGGCTGCCACTGAGAGCGGTATAGTTGCTGTCTGTATGGTGGTTATTAATATTTGGAGAAAACTAGTGGCATGTTGTTGTTGAGCTGAAATACCGAGGTGAGGTATTTGTTGGGAATTGGTACACCAACTCTCTCTCCTTCCCCGGCCAGCAGGCTATTGATATTATTGTACAAAATAATATTATAATTGTTTATATGTAATTTCTAAATAATAGTAATTAAGTAAATTAGATTTGTAAGCGAGTGTATGTTCGTGTAGATGTGGTATGCTTGCGTTGAATGAGTGAGGTTGAATAATTTAGTCTGTAGGAAATAATTTATGTTTATTGTTTATGTTTGTAGGAAAGAAAAATAACTCTCTGATTTAGTTGTGGTTGTAGATAAGTAATAGAAAAGTTTTAGTTTCTGTTAATACACTAGTACAGTGAAGTGAGTGTTTTATTCCTTACCTCTCTGTCTGAATCCCATCCTAACAGGCCAACTGATTACAATATATTTTCCATTAAAATTAATTTTGTAAATCTGGCACAATCACAATATTTCCTCTTACTAGTAGTAAGTGAAAGTGCAAACATATATCTAAAATCAAAACTATATCTAAAACTTTGCCATTTAGCTAATAATAAATATTTGTTGCTATAGTTTCATATGCCTTGAGTTAATCATAAGCATGAATAAAAACTACTCAGAATTGAAGTTTTATGCAAAATTCTCAACATGTTTCGCTTGTACTAAATTCTATAAATCATGAAAAAAGTAAAAATTAACTGAGCTAAATTATAGTAAATGTTATGGTTTTGAAATCGTCAGGCCTTAAAATTGTAATGAGATGATTATACGGCAATGGCCAGAGGAGTTTTAAATAAGAAAGAATTCTTTATTGCCCTACGTTTCACCCGAAACCATTTGGGTACCCACCAATGGTGCCCTTCTTCAGGAGCTCTGCAGAATTTATTATTGAAAAAGTTACATTATTTTAAAGTATTGTACTGAAGAAAGAGTGCATAGATTTAAAACAAATAAAGGAAAAAGGTAACAAAAATTTAAATTAAAGAAATATTAACAGAAAGATTGGGCATTTGAAATGACATTAAAATTGGGGAAAATGAAAAAGATAAAGATACCTTTAGCGTAGAATAGGAGTGTACGTTGAGATCAGTTATCAATTTTATAAAAGATAAAGAAATCATAACTTCAACTTATAATTATATTTTTCTAACTCTAAACAAAGACACTCGCCAGTAATTTGTCCCGTATTTGAAATTGCCCCACCTCACTATAAACATTTTTCTTGTCCTTTCCACCTTTTAACAGTTTTTTTTTTTTTATAATTTTAAAAATACTCTCCCTTCACTTCAATCTCAACATTTTTAACGTATACAATCCTCTCTTATCCTAATGATTGTCTTTTTTACTTTCTCTTATTTTTAATGTCATTTCATATGCCCAATCTGTTCTGTTAATATTTCTTTAATTTAAATTTTTGTTTTCTTTTTCCTTTATTTGTCATAAATCTATGCACTCTTTCTTCAGTACAATACTTTAAAATAATGTAATTTTTTCAATAATAAATTTTGCAGAGCTCCTGAAGAAGGGCACCACCAATGGTATCCGAAACGTAGAGCAATAAAGAATTCTCTTTTTTTTGAAACTCCTCTGACCATTGCCGTATTAAACATCTCATTATAGAAAATATGCTTTAATAATTTCTAAATAGTGTCTTCTTTTTTTAAATCTATTTTCTTTGTTTCAGCACCACCATAAAATTGAATAATGACCACATTAATGTGCTGTACGTTCACGAAAAAAACGAATTACTTCTTATAGCACTTCCAGGTTCGAAGTAAGTGATAAATATTTTTCGTTAATTTTTACTTACTCTTGCTGCTATAACCGAAGGTCCGCTACAAAAAATTATATATATATACACTCTCGCTCTCTCTCTCTCTCCGTGTGTGTGTGTGTGTGTGTGTGTGAGTGTGTGTGGTATGTTTGTATGAATGAACGTATGTCTTGGTTGAAAAACTATCGCTAATTGATTTGCCCCCCACAAAATATTTATTATATTTTCTTCTACATGGGGCTTCTTCTACATGTTAGTGTAGTGGTTATGAGCATGGACTTGTAAGTGGGAGGACCCCAGTTCGAGTCCCGCGTATAAATGCTAAATTTTATATTGGTATGAGAAATGTTAACGTAAAGTATGTGCTTCCGCCCCCGTCCACGATACCTAATTTGGTAGTTGGACGTTAAGCCCGCCTGAAAAAATAGGCATTACTTTACTTTTACATCAGGCAGCAACTTCAAAAAAAATATTTTATTATTACAAAGAAAGACAGTTCCGTGTCTGAAAAAAATCCGGCTGCCGAAGTTAATATTGAGTGGAAGAAGGAGTTAAAAATTTAGGAGCCTACTCGATAGTACACTTTTTGGAATAGACACTACGAAGAAACTGTCAGAAAATCCATTCATTTCTTTTAATGTGAAGAAATTAACAAAATTTGGGGATACTCTAGAAGCCAGAGGTGGATGCACACTGCCACACTATAATGTTGAGGAATACCTTCACCAACAGTGCGGTGGATAAGCGAGTATGGCTAACCTAGTTACTACATCAGAGATATTTTCCGGAGTAGCCTGCTTCTTTGTATGGTCATCGACCGGTTTTGGGCGTTCTCCCATCATCAGGATGGTCAACAGGATGATAACACAGTCTTGCACAGAGCAAATTAAGTTAATTAAATTAATTAAGTCTGTGCAACTTTCCCTTTCCAAATTTCTTGTCCCTGTATTTGTTCACGACTCAGACAGACAAAAAATTGTTTTTATTTGATAATTTTTTCCGATACACTTTTGTGAAATTGCAATCAGATGTTTCGTCAATAAAAAAAAAAAAATTATTTGTTTCAGGTACTTTCTAGATGAGTCAGCACGAATTGTTACAAGCATTGCAAGATGTCTAGAATTTATGTTTCAATCATTAAATAGGTAAAATGACATTTCAATATATTTGATATAATTATGAATACTTGTATATACTTTATACAGAATACAGCATGTTATACTACAAACTTACAATTTAGTTGGTAGTTAGATTGAATTATCAATTCGGTTTCGGTAAAATTAATAATATACTCTTTGTAAATTTAAATATTAAAGTTATAGCAACAAAAACTGTCATAAAATAAAAGTATTCTGTAATTTTTGTATTTCATGTTTTGAATACAAGGCTTTCTATTATTCCATCATCACTTTATATAGTAAGTCTTACTATATCGTGGAGGCCCTGGGTTCGAGTCCAGCAGTGCTGCACTTAGATTTCCTCTTCCTAGGAGCCTCTTACAGCTCATTATCCGGTATGGACAATGTTATCTCTAACGAGAGAACACTTCCGGAGGCCGGCAGTGCACTAAGAAGGCTCCAAACTTTTGGGGTAGCTATAGGGCCCAGAGGGGCTTTGGATAGCATAGGGAATTAGATGCCTTAATATTTCCCTCTCTACAGAGAATAAAAAAAATCTTAATTTATTCAAAAATTTGCCCGCATTAATATCAACATTGCATTAGTGCACCTTTTGATGATCATAAAAAATTGATTAGAGAAGTGTTACTAAATTTAAATCTTGATATGTGGATGGGTCCGCAATGCTGGAAAACTCTGGTAGTTTATCCGTCATAGCATGCATATTTATTTTATTCCTGACCGGTTTCGGATTTTCATCAATCGTCAGTGTAAATTTTATCAATTTCGTGCAGAGAGTTCACTTCAGCGCAGTGTTTCTGTTACATTCGACACTTGTGGTTTCACACACCACAAGTGTGGTTTTACCTCAAGTATAGAGTGTAACAAACATTGTGTTGAAGTGAACTGTCTGTACGAAATTGATAGATTTACTCTGACGATTGATGAAAATCCGAAACCAGCCAGGAATAAAATAAATATGCATGCTACGACGGATAAAATACCATATGAAATAAATCTTTTTGTATAAATGGAGATCAGTTTATAATAAAAAGAAAATCTATTATTTGTACTATTATAATAACAGATGTTTCTCTAACAAACACAATGCAGCGTTTTTGGATTCGTTTTTCTGCAAATTGTTATCGAAGACAAAAGGAGAAACTGTCAAAAATGAACCTGAATGGGAGTTTGAAACATTATTACCCAGTCCTTCTAGTTTCTATTTCCCGAAAGAAATTTATGTAAGTATGATTTTAAATTTTTTTTACTAATATCGATTTTCCATAATTGTCAGTGGTAACTATTCTTAATGGGGGGGAGGTAGGTTTCATATGTGAAATTTTTGTAGTGCGTCTATATTTTCGGTAAAGATAAATGGAGTTTTTCTTTATCATTTTGTGGTCATCGATACTTTAGGTTGATCACCTAGCTTCAAGATAGATAGTGTGACATCATATTACTGTGACAAACTTACTCTTCATTTTGAACTGACTCTTCAAATATTGTGACAGACAGAGCAAAATCTGTTTACCACACTATGTGTATTATATGTATATAATGAACAATGGCTATGATTAGAGCGCCCCAGTTATTGTTGTTGGAAAAAGGATTTATAAATGTTATTTTAAATTAGATGTCTTAATGTTTTTATTTACGTATGTAATTCTGTGTAAAAAAAGTTTTTATTTAAGGAACCTCAGCACACCCTGAAGTGAACAAAGAACTTTTGGTGGTTATACGTTCCAGCAGATACTTGCTTGAGAGTTTACTCGCTAATGACTCATTCAGCAAATTTTATGAAACATAAGCTACTAACTTCTAACACCAAATCTTACGCGTCAAATATAACTTCTCTTTTCTTCCAGAATATAAAATTCCGGCTGGGATAGAGCTTATTTGTACATTTCATCAGATATCCTAGACCGTTTATCCAAAGGAATCTTGACAAATTATATTTAAACTTCTGCATAACTAGCTCACCTAGGCATTAGAAATTCAATAGCATTGATACAAAAACCGATTCATTAGACCTTTATTAAAAAAAGATGTTAAAGTGTAGACAAAAATTTGCATCTTATGCTATCGGGCAAAAGTTTGAAAACACACCACCAGTGACATAGGAGAATGCATTCAATTTGTTGCTCGTTTCGTTATATTAATCTAGATTAGTAGGATCTTACCCTATTAGAAGGATTTCGCTGTGTGGCAATCATAGACAGATTCTCAAAATGCCGAAAGCGATCTCAGTCTCTTGATATAATGGCAAAAACATGGCATAAGTTATCTTCTCACATAGATAGCAAGCCTCGAATGCCACGATTTAAAACAACGGTTAGAGAATGACAATTCAATTGTCAGCTCGAAACAACTTACCATATCCATAAGCATTCAGCATGTTAAAACTATAGCGTACATCCCGCTGCATAAGGATGGTTGAATACTAGTAGCAATCCTTAAAACTTCACTAAAGTGCCACCTTACTGAACTGGAAGCAGGAATTTCCTCTCGTCTTTCTTGGCCTCCACGTTTACATTGTTACCAGGGATTAAAGTCAGAGACTCAGAAAGTAAGAATAAAAAGAAAGAGAACATTACTAACTTAGCGTGGGTATGAATCTAAGACCTGCTAGTATCCTCAGCAATAAAATCCCGGATCTGCAATGATGCGATGCTCAATTCGTCCGAGGTACAGTGAGATTTAGCTTGCTGCACTACACTGAAGCACCAAAGCTTTCCATCAGTAAGATAGACTTTGTCATCTCACATGATGAGTAATCAGTGACCATTAACGCTGGTAGGGGCGCTTAAAGTGCATTCTTTTGGGGTCCTAAATTATAGATTTAAGACTAACAGATAGCAAAAAGTGGTCACATTTGAAGTCGGCTTAAAATTATTTCACCAAAATATTCACTGGAAAAGTTTTAACGAAATTCAATGAGAACATTTTATTTTCAAAAATGTATAATTTGCATTAGTGTTTTTTTTGTGCTATGATAAACATTTGAATCTGACCAAACTTTGATAGTTAATTCTGATGATATTAATCATAATGGGTATATTTTTCAATTTATTGCTAAATGCAGTGTGGTTGTTCAACGTTTTCTTTTATGGGCGAAAATATCTGTCATATAAGTCAAGCAATATATTGTTTGGCTGGGGTCAAAGAAAGAAAATTTGAAAGTTAATCAGCCTTTTTCTTTGACCCCAGCCAACCAACCAATAGCTTAATTTATTAACAACGGCCATACATAACTATTGTTTATATTAATCTGTCACGTATTTTAGTTTTAAATTTGCTTCGCAGTGAAGAGACCCAAATTCACATTTTATTTGTTTCGTTAGATTCAGATTGATGACGCATTGAATGAACTGGAGTCCAATTTTTTACCTTCGCAGGTGATTAATATTATATTAAGAAAAAATTGATGTATTTTATTATTATCATTATATTTATAAAAATTGAGATAATTTTTTTCCATTTCAGGAGAATCAGCGATTGCTTACAGTAATTGGTTCATGTTATTTTTACAAAGTAATTGATTAAAATATATTATTAGTTTTAGTTATAAATATATTATTATTAGTTTTAAGAAATAAAATATAGATTTGAAAATATAGAACTCGGAAAAGAGAGTAAGTTCCAAGTTGACCTTCCATTTGGATATAACCTGTACATCAGACAAAAATTTTGTGTAAGTCCCTATTCATATAAATTCTTTAGAACTTCCTAAAATAAATTTCTACTGAAAAATGTTTCAAATAAAAGTAACAGGTTCATATCTAGCATTCTATGTTTAAAGAAATCAGATTATTTTCTTTGTTGGCCGTTATTTGAAAGATGAAACAAAAATTTGTTGGCTTACCGACCAATTCAAGGTAAAAAAAACAGAAAAAACAAAAGTAATTTTTAATTGTTTTTTAATAGTTAAAAAATTCGACGTTTCTGCAAACTTTGTTTGCCTTCTTCAGGAACATTACAAAAAAAAAAAAAAAATATATAAGAACACCAAATAAAAATAATACATAAATGTGATTACTTTGGGACTGCTAAGTCTGTAATGAAGGGATGTATGATGTAAGGCTGGTAGCCGGGAGAAAGAAGGGACCGTTATGTGTGGGGAAAATTAAGATGGAGTGGGGGTAGAAAATTAATTTTTTTTTTTCCCTCAGGATGTTTTAAAAGAACAGAGGATATAATTGTAGTAGGAAGAAATTAAATCCTTGTCTTTTTTATGATTAACAGGGTTAGATGGAGATGGACAAAATGACTAACTCAGTGAGGAGTTGCTTGGTGTAATTGGGCTGGGTAGCGAGGATAGATGAATTATGGAAATCAAAAGTATGGTGTCTCCGCGACACACCTTTTTAGTTTTTCAAAAAATAGTTGACCACCTGCACACCACATACAAAAAACACACAGACCTACCTTACACAGAAAATTCACCCACATTGTAAATACCACTGTTTTCGATAATTATCCCACCTCTGAACCTTCTTAATTGAAAAATATTTCCTCCATCACCATTCCCAATGATGTCCAAAAATTCTTAAGCCTTGGCCCTAACTTTAACCTCCCTAACAGTTCTCCTAAACATAGCATCCCCAGCCTTATCATACCTTGACACTGAATATATCCTACGGACTACTGACATCTCAGACGACAACAAAGACCGCCTTAGACTAGAAATGGTCAACATCATGACTAACTACTTACATAAAAATAATTGCCATATCCAGACCACATCTCTTCCAAAAAGTTTCTTTCATGACCTCTCGTCCACTAAACAGTTTATACAGTCTCACCATGACGACATTATTGTCACAAAGGCAGACAAAGGCAATTCCACTGTCATTATGGACAAACATGATTACATTGACAAAATGACTAACCTCTTTTCCGGCACTAATACTTACTCCCTTTTGGACAGGGACATCACCTCTAAACAGCAAAACTTATTCACCCATCACATAAAGAAATTGAAAAATCTTGGCCTCATTGATGCAAACACTTATTACAGACTTATCAACCATCACAGCACACCTCCCCGTGCCTATGGACTGCCCAAAATTCATAAGCCCCTTTGCCCTATTCGTCCCATTCTTCTCCATTAATAGCCCCTCTTCCAATCTCAGTAAATTCATTCTTCCCGCTCTTCAGCCTTTTAGTTCCCGAAACACTTACGACGTCAAAAATTCCTTCGATTTCATTGAGAAAATAAAACCCATAACAATCCCCCCCCATACATCTTAATCTCTCTTGATGTCACCTCTCTGTTTACGAACATTCCAATTGACCTAGTTATCTCTTTAGTTTCTCTCAACTGGCCATCAATTCATCTTCACACGACTATCCCACGAGATCTTTTTTTTATTGAAACACGACCTGTGCTGCAAATTAGGATATTTTGTCTTCTAAGAGCGCTTTTATCTGCAAAAGGACGCTTGACCATGGGCAGTTGTCTTGCTCCTTGTCTAGCCAACATTATTATGAACGACCTCCTAGATAAAGTCCTTCCAACCCTTGGCTCCTCTTTTCTCATATTTTTAAATATGTTGATGACCTTTGCCCTGTCGTCAACCCAACGGATACATCAAAGATTCTTCAGCATTTCAACTCCTACCACAACAACAAACTACAATTCACTATTGAAAAAGAACACAACAACAGACTTCCTTTCCATGACACACTCATCATACGGAATCCCGACAATACCTTAACTTACGATTGGTACACTAAACCTACTTACTCCGTACGCCTGCTCCACTATCTCTCTTACCACCCTTTCCACCAAAAATTTAACACAGCCAAAAATCTGGTTCACCAAGCTATCTCTCTTTCTCATCCTACTTTTCACAAGAAAAACCTTATAAAATCTATGGAAATCCTTTCTCCAACGGGTACCGTCCCCATATCATAAACAAAATCATTAAAAATTCCTCTTCATCAATATCCGTACGTAGGTTACCCAGTCAAAATCTTAGCAATAACCCATCCATCTATAGATCCCTCTCACATATCAATTCTCTCTCGCAGAAAATCAACAAATCCCTTAAGAAACACATTCTTAATCTCACCATAGGCTTCACCGCTTCGAACAAACTTTACAATTTCTACTCCAAAGTTAAAGATCCTATTCCCATAACCAACAAAACACACACGGTCTCCCAATTGCAATGCTTCCTATGGAGGAGAAAGTGCACATACGTACAAAAAAGACTCAGACAGCACAAATACGACATTACTTCCAAGAAAATAGACAGTGCAGCACTTTCCAAGCACGCTCTATCCTTAAACCATACTTTTGATTTCCATAATTCATCTATCCTCGCTACCCAGCCCAATTACACCAAGCAACTCCTCACTGAGTCCATACACATCCATCTCCAACCTAACCCTGTTAATCATAAAAAAGACAAGGATTTAATTTCTTCCTACTACAATTATATCCTCTGTTCTTTTAAAAAATCCTGAGGGAAAAAAAAATTAATTTTCTACCCCCACTCCATACTTAATTTTCCCCACACATAACGGTCCCTCCTTTCTCCCGGCTACCAGCCTTACAACATACATCCCTTCATTACAGACTTAGCAGTCCCACAGTAATCACACTTATATATTGTTTTTATTTGGTGTTATAATTTTTCTTTTTCTTTTTTTGTAATGTCCTGAAGAAGGCAACCAAAGTTGTCGA
Source organism: Triatoma infestans (assembly GCA_011037195.1). Classification (NCBI taxonomy): domain Eukaryota; kingdom Metazoa; phylum Arthropoda; class Insecta; order Hemiptera; family Reduviidae; genus Triatoma; species Triatoma infestans. The sequence continues at coordinate 51,221 of JAAEAF010004525.1, read as the reverse complement.
ACTTTTTAACTATTAAAAACAATTAAAAATTCCTTTGTTGTTTTTTCTGTTTTTTTTTTTTACCTTGAATTGGTCGACAAGCCAACAAATTTTTGTTTCATGTTTAAAGAAATCATTAACGCTTTTTCGGATTCTATTGAAGTCCTCAGAGAGAAGGGAGTGATTACTGAATTGAGACTTGTAGTAGAAAGTTTTGATAGGAACACTAGAAATATTGGGAGGTCCGCCAATGCGGAGTCCCACGAGTTCCAGACTTAAAACGGAGTTAGGCAGGGCTGCAGTCTTAGCCCGTTCCTCTTCATATTATTAATAGAAAAGGTAATTAAGAAATGCTGCAAGAAAATGAAGCCATTACCACTACATAGACTGCTGCGAAGAACAGAGCATAGTAAATTTGCTTTCGCAGATAATATTCTAATCTTCTCCCACACAGTGAGTGTAACCTCCAAAACAATTAGCACTTTTGATGGAAAGCTGGGAAAGGTGAAGCTACAGTTGAACCCAGGGAAGAAAGTCCATGGTGATAGCAAAGAAGCAAAGAGAAATGCACCATACAGAGGTTAGAGAGGCAGAAATAGAACAGGTGGATACTTTTAAGTATCAAGGACCTATCTATCCCAGACTCTGGAGAAGAGATAAAAGAAAGGGTGGCAACTACGGGAAAAATCTTCTATTTAATTTAATTATAATTTATTATTCATTATCTGATATTTGTATTATCTTAGTCCTTTCATGAAATATTTTATTTATTTAGGTAAAACATTTTTTTTAGGGTTTTTTGATTTGCAATCATTTACCAAATAAGGACTTGTTAGATATTACTGCTTTAATGAAACAAAATGACATTTTAAAATTGTGTAAAGAAGGTATTAAAGAATGTATATACTGGAGAGAAGTTTATCCTTTGTCTTGTCAGAGAGGTGTTACACTACCATGTTCAGCTCCTTATTCAACTCCTGGAGGAAGATGGTTTTTGTTAATAGTAGGAATGGTAAGTACTTCATTAAAATAATATAATAAGTTTGAAATATTTTTATATTTAAGTAAATTTGGAAATGTGATGTTTAGTTTTACTAGTAGTTTTTAAAACCTCTCATTCTAGATTGAAGCTCTTCAAATTATTCTTTTATATATTTGTACGGAATAAAAAATTAGGTCTCTTGTTTTTAGGTTGGTTTTTAAGAACATTTTCAGCCTACTGATTTATTAGATATACCATTTTATTCTTCAAAATTTCATTTTTGAAAATTATTTCAGCATGAAGGTTTTTTTTATGCTTTTGCGATCATCTTTTTGATTTATATAGATTCATCGTTTCAAAATTTATTTAAAATAATATTTATTTTTAGGATCATTGCTTTTTGGCAACGTTGTATGAAGCTGGTAGATTCACCGCAAGGTATGTTCTTCTGTCCTTACTTCTTTTATTACTAGTCATTTTTTTTTAATTTTGTTAACTATAACTTCAATTGTTTCAGAGTGCACATCGATACAAGACCAACTGTAGCGTATATTGAAGAAGCACAAGCTACACTAAAACATATAATGAAAACAGAATTTCCTGTTTTTATTAACAAACAGTAAGTCCAGTAGATCAAGAACAGAAAGTAAAATTATTTTAGACACATAAGGACATAGAATTATTGCGATACAAAATTATGTCTAATGTCACACTTTCTTTCAGAGGGCTCATTTTAGCCTTATTTTATCCAAACCACTAAACAGGATGTACACTTCGCATAGCATAACCTTTTTGCAAAAAGAAAATCAATTTTGGGCGAGACAAAAAGATAGCATTTTTTCATTTCTGAAAAAATAATTTTATTAAAGCTGAATTAAACTTTGTTAAATAAACATTTTGCACGACGTATTGCTTACAAGTTTGTAATCATTAAGAGTTCTCTGAACTGAAGTGAAGGGTGGTCATTGAATATAAAAAACAACACCCTTGTGCTATCTTCACTTTAATGTATTTCAATCTTCATAATAGAAATTGTTTGTCTCAGAATTCAGATTATTAAATTCAACTTTAAAGAATCAATTAATCTCTAATTATAAATATAATACAAAAACATGAGAAGAGCTATCATTAGTCTCGCATTTTAAATATATCATATATAAATACATAACGAAATATGGGTGTTACAAAAACTAAATTAAAAATTACCTTTTCAACGCATTTCCTTTTCTTTAAGACGCATTTCCGTTCCGATATCCAGGATGTGTGCATGTGTACACATATTATACACACACTGTGCAACATACAGATATTCATACTTGCTTTGTTGGTAAAATGTTTTTTCTTAAAGTATCATTTATGCCCTTTATAAATATTTCTTTTTTATCCGGATATGAATACAAGAAATATGATGTTGGATGAATTATTATAAACTATTATAATTTATTTCAGATTAAATGTAAACCCTGAATGTATTGAAGATATGAAAGAACAGACTAAGACCTCATCAACAGACTCGTCTTCTAGTCTGTCATCTCATGCTGACTTACCAATTCAAAATAAACATTATAGTAAATATAAAATTATTTTTCAAATATGCCTAATTTTATTTTATGCTTAAATATACTGAAACTTTTTTTCAACTGGTTATTTTTCTAAATTGGATTTATAACATGTAATACTATTCTTTGAATGTCATTTATCTATATTTGATGCATATTATTTTTAGTAAATGAAGGACACAAACCTCATGCTGTATCAACTTTTAAAGGAAGGCTGAATATAGAAACTACTCGAACATTAAGTAAGCGATCCTAATTGTATAAATTACTGTTTTTTAACACAAGTTCTCAAACTGCTTCTAACCTATTCATTCAAATTTGTACCAGTTAGTAAAATAAAATAAGCCAGCCAATATTAGTACCAGTTAGTAAAATAAAACGAACAAAATACTGTTTCAACTTCCAAGTTCAGCGTAATTCAATCATTGTAGGAATAATCCTATAATTTGTTTAATAAGAATTTGTAAAAAGAAAAAGAAGGAAAAAAAGAAAGTAAAGTAATGCCTCTATTTTTTCAGGCGGGCTTAATGTCCAACTACCAAATTAGGTGTCGTGGACGAGGGCAGAAGCACCTACTTTACTATTAACATTTTTTAAACAAATATAAAATCTAGCAGTTATACGCTGGACTCGAACTGGGGTCCTCCCATTTACAAGTCCATGCTCATAACCACTATACCAACACCCGCCCCGAAAAAAAGAAAGTAATTAGTTCACTGCACCGCAAAATTCTTTGGTAAGGTTGTATCTGAAACTTCCTTATATGCGTTTGGTGGGTTGAATATTTCAGTGTTTAATAAATCGAAGTTTATTTTGTAAAAAATGTGGGACATCCCCTGCATGATTCTTTACTCTACTTTGAAAATAGTGCTTAAATAAACTTTCAGACTTAAAAAACCTGTATTAAAGTTCACATATCATTTGGCTCCTATGACATGAGAGGAGCCCGCTTACTCAGATGGAAAAATTAACGCCTTTTGCGCGAATTGCCCTGTTTCGATCCCCATTGCCGTAATTAGGCAGAGATCAGAAGTAATTGGCTGAATGAACGCACCTATCTAATATGCAAAAAAAATAAAAATATGTGTTTACTGTATTGTAGTTAAAGTATAGTTATTTACTCGCTGTAGAAACATTTAAAAAAAAAATTTAGCCGTGAAAAATAATACGGAGAACGTCGGACCCTGTTTCGTCAGCAACTGAATAAACTATAATAGTTCTATGGATATTTGAAGATATTTTCTTTTATGAACTTTTTTTTTATTTAGATGATTTACAAACCCTATTTCATAAGTTTGTGTCGATTCCCAACCTGAATATTTCTTTCCTAAACAGGATTATCCACCATCCATATTTAGCAGTGGTTCACGAGTACTTGAGAGTCATCTGAAAGTAATCTAATCCTCTTGTAGGGAGGGGCATACCGCGTCTTGGTGAAAATGGTTACTTCCATCCAGGTCACAAAAGCTCACATATACATAAACCTAGATGGTAATCACCATTTCATTTTCAATCTAGCAAATAAGCGAGAACAGTTAAATGCGCCAGTCAGAATGATACAAAAGAAAATGTAGGTGACCACTCGAGTTCAAGGAATTTGCTACGCATTACGCCAAAATATTTTGAAAATGGAAAAGCCCCCAAAAAAACACCTCCTTAGGTCACCTTCACCTAGCTGCAAAGATGAACTACAAGACTCTCTATTCAATAATGCTTTTACCAACTAGGAATTGGAACAAGCCTGCTGGATAAAACTGCAGGAACTGACATTCTTAACTAACCTAGAACCAGAAGGAAAGGTGGCAGTTTATAATAGAATATAACCCTGAAGAAAGACTGAAATCATACCGGATTTCTTCCGGTAAAAAAAAAGGAAATCTGAAAATATATTCATTTTTCGCCCCATTCACTCACCAATATGGTCTACAAAATATGCGAAAAAAAAAGTAATAAATAGGTTAGAATACTTCTTAGAAAGTAGGATCGTGTATAAAACGCAAGCTGGTTTTAGAAAGAGACGCAGCCGGATTGAGCAAGTAGTAGATTTAATGAATATGTTAATCCAGTTAATTCAACATTGCTGTCTTCATTCAACATTGCAAGTTGGCGCACGACACAGTCAGGCGTGAAATGGTGATTCATAAACTCTTGAAACTGGGATTAAGTGGTCATATATTTTACTGGTTGAAGTCCTTTCTAGAAAGACAGGCTAGAATATGTTTTGGACGGTATTTCTGCGTATGGAGCTTTCAGATGTTGACTTCCCTGAGAGACCTTAACTACTTGTCTCCTATTTTTTTTGGTGGACTTCACTTTCAGCTATCTTAAGGTGTCGTGTCGTGGCGTAGACGAAGGTGGATAGCAAACATATTTAGGTATATATTAATCAGATTAATAACTCAAACAAATCTAAAGCCTACACAGAATCGAATGCAGAACTACAAGCTCAGCTTCGCAGGCTATGCCTCTAACGACTCCGTTAACATATGCCAGTAGCCTGAAGGTATTGTCCTAATTTTGTAAGTCAAAATAGGAATCTGTTTCTAGCCGCCTTGATTAAATAAGGCGATGGAATTCGCGACATGATCATACATTTCCTGCACAAAATTTGGCAGATCTTGTCCTCTCTAAAACTGCGGTAAATGTTTTTGACCCCCAACCTATAAATCACACAAACTAAATTCATTAAATGTTTTTTAATGTTATATTAAAATAATCTTGAACTTCTAATTAAAGATTTTTTTACAGCAATAATTTTGTATTTTTATATAAGTGGTAGCATGTATAGGTTTAAGTGTTTGTTCCTTAATTAAGTTGATTTCTTCTTTTTCCTTTTTAATCACATTGCAATAAATTTAAATAATAAAAGAAAAATAAATACAGATAGTTATGCTGATGTGGAATATGTTCCTGAAGAAGAATTTGTACCAGTATTGGGAAGAAGAGCCGAAAGAGAACTGGCTTTGGAAACAAATAGTCAGTCCCGGATCAGTGTTTCTGATATATCGGATGATTCAGATTGGTTGAAGGTGAATTATTTTTTTCATTAACTTTTATTTCTGTTGAATATTTAGTTTGGTAAATTAAATTTTTAGAAGCATATTTAACTAAAAAAAAAATAATTACACTGCAACTGGTTTTTGCTATGTAATCAGATAACTTAATGACGAGTTCGAAACGTAATTAACTATCTTCTGATTTAAATGTTTGATTTCAATAGTAATAATTTTTTGCCCTTTTTGTAGGATTATAGATCTTGTAATAAAATATATGGGACAGAGATAAATGATATGAATAAAAATATTTTCCCTGAAGATTTTATTGCTTCCCCGAGGTATTCTTTATTTGCACTTAAATCTTTCCTAATTCGTTTACTGGATAGATATACGGAAAGAAACTTTATAAGTTATGTTGAGCAAAACAAAGGAGTGAAATGTCAAGCATTCACTGATATACCAATCATTTTTTTTTTCAGATTTTCGGCAGAAGAGGAAAACGTTTTGATTCATTTTATTAATTTTGAAGCATCAGAAGGAGTACTTATTTCTAGTATAGTAAAAAGTGATAAATCTCGCAAATATTTACATATTCTTCAAACATTCAGGCAGCATGCCCATAAAATACAAAAAATATTCCTTAATACTGTATTATTTAAGGTATAGTTGACAGCTCCTTTACTACTACATTTTCTAGAAGCATTTTCTGTAAACTTTTAAGCTTTTCCGATTAAAGAAAGAGGTAACTATATCATGTATCGCATGATTTCAGAATACTCGTTTCATAAACTAATCAGTTCTGTTTCTTTCTGGTCATGAGCTTAAGCTAACAGGATGAAATACTTATTATTTTATGATTGATACATGTATTTTTCTTTGACGTTGATTTTTTTTTTTTAATTTTTATATTGCTTTAATATATATTTAATTTTTTTAGCTGAATATACCTAGTACCTATAAATATTTTATCTATTTAACATTGGATCTGTCTTCTATTATCCTCCCCACACATATTGAAACCTCAGAAATTATTAAAGTTTTGTAATTTATTTTTTTTCATTTAAGAAATTGAAATCTCAAGAAACGGCGGAAGTATTAAATAAATCATTGGTAGCAGTTAACGAATATGGTACTCTGTTTCAGTATATCGATGATACAAAAAAAGGAGATACAGAAACATATTGGGTTGTAGGGTAATTACTTTTCACTACTTTCTTTTTTTTTGTATATAATTAAATTTTGAACAGTCTCGAACAATGTTATCTTTAATTAATAATAGCTTGGCCGTAATAAAAAAAAATACTAAGGAAAATGAGGACTATTTAATCTACTAAGGAAAATCTACTGAATGCGAGTTGACAACTTGAAACAGATGTAAAAATTTATTATGTGTTTATACACCAGTTGCACTAAATTGACGTTATTCTCTATTGTATTGTTGGAATCGTGTTTTCACCGAAAGTACAAATTTTGAGATCCCCTTAGCCGAAAAAGTGAGAGTGTTTTTTTGTATGTATCTGTCTTTCTGACTGTATATATTCTAAGACTATCTGAGTAGAAAAAAATTCCCAGTCATTGGACACTCGCGGATTTACTCCTACCTTTCATCACTCTAGTAAAAATTATATGAAGAGAGTCAATTATAACTATGTTAATTGCAGTAAGACAAACTCTTACGGGTGTTGCACACCACTTTCTTAATATAATATTTTTTTATGTTTCTTCCATATGCTATTAATAGAACTAATGCAATGAAATAATTTTTTTCTTTTTGTAGGAAACTGTTTTTTATGCCTCATCCTAGAGAGATTTATGTCTGTTATCTAGATAGGTATCCGCAAAACATGGTTGAAATTGCTTTTCAGATGGCACTTTCTAGCATAAGATAAAAATTCGTAAATAAGATGGAACAGTGTACTTAATGTAAATAAATTTTTGTTTTATGTAATAGTCTTCCCAAGTTAAATTTCCCCATTGTGAATCTTTTTACAGAATCATTTAATTTAAGAATTTTTTGTACAGATTGTTATATACGTTTTACAGTGAAAAAATACCTTCCCCAAGAAATAACAGTAATCTTTTTGTATTTTGAATATGGTATCTGTAGCGGACATTTTTATTAACTGTTAACAAACTTGTATTAATTTATCTTAGTTTTATTAATTACTAAACATCGTATTGGCAACTGTGGTATATGATCCCACGCTTCCGAAGAGACTGGTACGCAGATTTATTTAAAACTACCGAATTTATTTTCAACCACGAAGATGGGGATGGTAGAGGTATTTTGCGCGAATTTGTGGTATATTTTCCGATACATTCCCTGACCGAATTAACCAACACCTGGATATAAACATTAATAATCGTAAATATGGGTAATGTGGTAGGGAGGATGGAAAAACAAACAATTGGACGGGCTTCTGCCCCGTTTATTGTTACATACAGTTTAACACAAAGAAAAGTAATTAAACAAAAAATAAAGTCTCTGAATAATGGTACTGAAAGCTAAGCTGGTACGATGAAAATTTCTTCGCTCGGCAGATGTACACTAATCGTTTGGGAGAGGAAGGCGCGGGCGCTGCTGCAACTCCTACATACTGTCTCATGCCACTCAGGACCAAAATTAATCCCCTCCTTTCATCGCTAACATCAGTTTGAGCTCGCTCCCCTCCATAGTTAATTCCTCTCTGTAGTCGCTCGCTCACATCTGTATTTTGTTTATATTTATTTATTATGTATCAAAAATACAAAATAAATGATAATCGACTTTAAATTAAAACTTCCTTTTTGTAAAAGCAAAATCTAAAAGATAATAAAAAATCATATAAATTTTCTTTTCTCTTTTAAAAGCAATGGTTCTCTCTCTAATGAGGGGTATTTCCGCTTCGAACGTTAAGCACCACTCTCAGGCTACTCGGCAAGCTCATTATTATTGACGTCTGAATTGTTTTTGCGATAAGGTGCATTTATACACACGGGCAGTGTTTTTGGTCAGTTATCGAATGCCACGGCAGTCAGTTGCGTGTAAACACCGGTCAGTGTCACTATGAAATCGCGGTCATTTAAATGACAAACACTAGCATCGAAGTTTTATTGTGCCGTATAAACACCGCCATTTTCACTGACATTCCTCGCTGACCAAAAGGGAGCGCCAGAGAAATCACTGACGAGCATATCCGTCAGTGTCAGTGTTTTGGTCAGTTACTTCTCTGGCAGATATATTCTGATAATCACCTATAACAATCTAATCTAATTCAAGCAGGGAAATCAAGTGCAGTCGCATGGCTCATTAAGCCCAGGAAGTACACCGGGCAAAAAAATTCGACTGGGAAAGGTGACGAACGAGACGAGGAGAGAGTAAGTAGGGCGCAGTAAGGACACAAAGAAAAGTGAAACCCGAAATAAAGTGAAAAACTGTTTCGAGGTAGTGTTCCGAGGATTACGGGAAGTTTTGGTAGTGCACCCACACTGTGGAGACAGAGCACTTCCGCGTGCATAAACCATTGTTCTATTACCCTGTCCTAGTTCAAGACAGAAGCCTCCTTCCAGCAGTCCCACAAGAAGGCGTGCATTAAATCCACATCACAGGGGCTAAAGTTGGACCAGCTTGTAAGACGCTTGCTAATCTTCGATAAATCGCTCTCGCAAAACCGATCCGCCGATATTAGTTCCTGAAAGAAAAGTTTGCATCCACGGCTCATATATACTAATTTCCACATATTACTAGCCCCACATACAAAATCGCTGATCACTAAGGATACGTTATACACATTCATGGAATGTAGAACCTAATGAGTAGAATCCCTAGGGTATAGGGAACCATTGGTGGTTAGTAACTGAGAATATTCTCATAATTAGCCTTTGCATAAGTGACTGGAGAATAACGTTGTTCTCTACTCAGTGGAAATTCCGTGACTCTTGGCTAACTAATTATGATGAGCGCGGATGTCTTAGTTACAAGGTCTTCGGACCCACATCCCCGCCATTCATAGTAGATAGGGGTGTATGCCTCGAAGGTAATACAAGTAGGCTAGAAGTTTATCCGAATCCGCTTTGCGGGGGTCGGATACGGTGCTGAAGCGTCACGCATCTCTACTGAGTAAAGTCCGATGCAAAGGGGCAAAGACTAGTTATGAAAACATTCTCATTCACTCATCGCTAGGGGTTTCTTAATCACTAGGTGTTTTACATTCTATTCATGAGGTCCTACATTCTACGAATGTGGATGAAGTAATCTTAGTGATCAGCGATGGCGTGTGGTGCTAGTAACATGTGAAAATACGTATATACGAAGCCGAGAGTGCCCAGTCTCATTTTAGGGATAGTTTTGTTAGGGTTTCTGACACAAAGGAGATGGTGCAGTGTATATTTGTGCAGACATCACGCTTTTAACACGCATTACTATTACTATCGGTTGGGATGCGTATATTTTTCGGTTAAGATGCGTAAAAAAGTTTCTGTGTAGTTTGTGCGACTAAGTTTCAGGCTAGTCAGGGCGCACTGCTTTGTTAGTTCGCGCAAAGGTTTCTGTTGATAAACTGGGAAGCACTCGCAAGAGGTATCTGTTCCATGCAGTTACTTGGAGAGTAACTCCGTGCGCCAATGACTTTAGATGCTGAGTCGCCTTAAATAAAAATAATAAATCAACTAATACACATTATTCTAATTAAACAGGAGGAAAAATAATTATTCACAAAAAAAATTTTTTTAATGGTTTTGGTGCCGTATTTTAAATTAGTAAAAAATAAAACAAATACATTTTTATCTTATAAAATACAAATCATTATTATTATAGAATTTTTATTATAATATTAATATATTTATTCTAACAAAACAAAAAATTATTTATAACAGAATTACTAAAAAATTTCAGTTTTTATACAATAAAAAAGTTTCTTCAATAAAAATAAAAATAGTATAAAAATAAGTTTATTGTAATTATAAACAAACAAAAAATATTAATATAACTTTTTTTTAAAAAAAGAATGAATAGTATTTATTGTATATGTTACATGCGATGAATAAAAAAAAAGTTTTAAACATTAAGTTTATTATTCCAATCAGCTGGTTTATTTGTTGAATAAACAGTTGTTTGATTATTATTTTGGGGTTATTCAAACAATGTTGCTTTGTTGAACCAGTTCTGCAATGTTGCCAGTAATGTCGCTAGCTGACAAAGTAATAAATAGGCTTTTCATCCTACATCCTGGAAACAAACTTTACTGTGAATAAACAAACGAATAAAATAATACCTAGTGCATTCAATTTATTAAATTGCAAATTCTTTGAGAAGATATTCTTCGCTAAAGTTCTGGTGAACTGTAGTAACGATAATCCCGATTTGCTTACAAAACATGAAACTGTAACCCAGGGGCAATTATTTTATTAGCACTGCATTAAACTGAAGTGGCAGTTTAACCCTGCAATAGGCGCGGAGGTTCTGACAGATTCTTAAGAATCAAAATTTGTTCGCTTGGGAGCGCTCTTTGTTTGTGGAAGTTACCCGCCCTTCTAGCTTTCTAACTATAAAGCCCAGCCATTTTCATTACAGAGTATCTTGTGTGCGACGTGTTGTGAAATGGTAAAGACGTTTTATTATCTGACAGATACCCGCGCCTATTCTTGTAAGTATCGGTACTTCATTATTTAGCTAAATTTTTTTATAAGGATTCCGTATTTTACCCTCATCCTATTTTGTTTTTTATTGTTCTTTTATTTGTTCAAATATTTTCATCATTATCTGACAGATACCCGCGCCTTTCCAAAGTTTATATATATATATATTTACAGGCTATAAAATGGAAAAATCAAAAATATTTAGACTAGATAGGGAAGAAGATTTACTGAAGTCATAAACTTTTATTGGACCATAATATGGATGGTTCTTCAGACGTTCAAGAAGATGAAGAAACTGATACTGATGCTGCTGAAGAGGTTGATTCTCTTTGAGAAGTTGAAGAGGAAGATTCGAGAAGTAAGACAATGATACTGATGAAATGGAAGAAGAGACTGGGAATATTACCTCGCAGAACAGAAAAGAAGTGGAAAAATAATAGCATCCTGGAAGTGGTTGAAAAACCTCTGTCTCTAACGAGAAAAAGAGCACCTCATAACATTATTGTTCATTTGCCGGGGGTAAAAGGGAAAGCAAAGAACATACATGGCATTTTGAATACATGGAATTGTCTAATAGACATGGAATTGTTTTGGATGTTATAGTGTTCAACACAAACAAATATATTTCCAAATTTGCACCCCTTTCTAAAGAAATAAGAGATGCAAGGCTGACTGATGTTATTTAAATAAAGGCGTTTATGGCCTCCTTTTCTTAGCCGGAATCTACATAACAAATCGGTCAAATTGAGAGGAATTATGGGGCAGCCATGGTAATGATGTGGAAAAATTTAGATTAACAATCAGTCTTCAAAGATTCTGATTTCTTATTAGATGTCTCTGCTTCGATGATTATGAAACCCGGCAAGATAGGAAGTTACTATACCACGTTGCTGCCATAAGAGAAATATTTGATAAATTTAAAGATAATTGTTAAGCAAACTATATTATATCAAACTATACTATAGGAGAAAATGTAACCATCGACGAAAACTTAGAGGCGTTTCGAGGGAAGTGCGCCTTCCGGCAATGTATTCCTAAAAAACCTGCGCGATATGGTCTAAAAATGTATGCAGCTGTTGATGCTAGATTATTTTACCCATACAACTTAGAATTGTACGCAGGGCAGTAACCGGAAGGTCTCTACTGTGTGAGTATTAAACCGATTGATGAGTAAAAAGACTAGTCAATCCTTTGCAAGGCTCTGGTCGTAACATTATGTTCGATAATTGGTACGCCGATTTTACCCTCCTATCAGAGTTGAAAAATATGAAACTCTCCATGGTGGGACCTCTTAAAATCAATAAACCACAAATTCCCTTTTGTTTCAATATGACAAAAAACAGCGAAAAATGTTCTTCCTTATTAGATTTCCGAGAAGAGGGAACCCTGGTTTCTTACATTACAAAGAAAAATAAAAACGTGATTTTGATATCTAGCCTCCACTTGGAAGACAAAATTGATGTTTCAACTGGGGAGTAGAAAAACCAGAAATTATTACTCACAACAATACCAAAGCAGGAGTGGATGTTTTAGATCAAATGTGTGCTTTGTACAATGTAGCTAGATCAACTAAACGTTGGCCCATGGTTATATTTTTTTCTATTTTAAACACCGGAATAAATAGTCAAAACCCCAGCAATGGACATAACATTAAGAGCCGGAGAAATTTCTTAAGGTCACTGGCAAATGAATTAGTACTTGAACACCTGCAGCGCCGGCAATCCCAAATACTGGTTTGCCCAAGGATATTTCAGAAGGACTGAAACTAATTATTCCTCATCCTTCTCAAGATTGTGAAGTGAATAATAATAATGCTGAACGAAAAAGAAAATTATGTGTCCCCGCAAATCTAATCAAACTAAAAGACACCAAATTTTATTGTAAATTGTGTAATACCAATTTGTGCCTTGAACACTGCCGCACTGGTATGCAAATCAGAACGTAGTATCGGTAATGTCGATGTCAGCGATAACGAATGATTTTCTTGGACAATATCATTTTAAGAGTAAATATGTTTGATTTATATATATTTTTTTTTTTTTTGGATGAAAAACAATTTTGATTTGGTTTAGTTTTATGATAATTAGATTTAATGAAAATGTTAAGTACTCAATGTTTAATTATTTTTAATTGATTCTTTACCTCTTTATTTTTATAAATACACAACTAAATAAAGATATTTTGATTAATGTGTTTACGTTATTAGAATAGAATAGAAACGGGGAGGGTGAGCCTCATTCCACTGCGACCTACAAATTGAGGTCTATTGTGGATCCCCTTAAGCTACAGAACAGCCCCCAACTTTGCCCTCCTAATCAATCCTAGCAAAGCTGAGAGCGGCTCCGTCATGAAGCTTTCAACTTCGGGATTGCCCGTCCCCAATTGAAGAAACCTAATCCTCGCTACGTTCTTAAGATTTACCCACTTATGACAAAATGAAATTAAAAGGACCTCTCAAATCCCCGCGCCTAATAATGTTGGTTCCAAGATCGCGCCTAACGCAGGGTTAAGAGGTTTTATGCTTAAAGTCTTAGCTAACTCAAATAACATCTTAAAATCAATCACCCGGAAAAAATTCTTCAAATAACAGTTATCTTCTTCAAAAGAAGAGTGAGGAGAAAAAAAAAGAACTCTGAATACGTCTATGGCAACAATGCACAAATCAACTGATTCAGAGCAGGTTTTTGAGGACAATATAGCCGATAACCGAGAATGTTTAGTAAAAATAATATGAAAAGGTTGAGAGAAACTGAACAAACAATGGTTCAATACGAAGAAAGTGATACTGACAGTGAAGGAGCCAATGCTACAGCAAAAAATTTATATTCATTAACTGATATATATTTACTAGATTATTATTTTTATTCAATTCCTTATTTTTAGTATGGTTCTTGAAAACTTTATTTGCTAATTTTTTAGATAACTATTTGTTAATAGATGGTTGAATTTTGTGCGATTCAGTATAATTTTCTGTTGAACCAGTTTTTAGTTTTTTTATATAGGAATAATTTATCTCAATAATCTACAGAGGAGTACGATTTTAAACTCATACGTTCATTCCATACAATCTGAGGAAGTCCTGTTTGTGGAGGAACTTCGAAACACTACTGCATTTTCTGTATTTTTAAGATAACAATATAGATACATAAAAATAGTAACTTTTTTAAAATACATTAATAGGTAACCTAAAAGGCATTATTATAAGTGAAAAACATTTAACACGAAAACGATTAACATGAAAAATTGTTAACACGAAATCATACTACGGTCCCGACAAAATACTATGTAAATTCATACATTTTTTTTCCTTTATCACGAAACAAATATCGCTAAACACAAAAAGATTTCGGACGAATAAAATATACCTGTTTTCTACTGTCACATCGACCCGCAGATTTTTGGCTTATTTTTTTTTGTTAGACGGAACAAAATAAACAATGGCTGCCACTGTTGCTAGGTTACCGCTAGTCTTTGAGTAGGTAAAGATACCACCGTTGTCAAAACATTTCAGTTTGTTTTCGAATTCGGTGAATTTTGTGTTAAAATCAGCGAATTTTGTTTTTTTTTTTTGTAATTTTAATACATAAACTTATTTTTTTACGTGTATAATGGCAGAGAAGTCGGGCCGAAAACAAACAGCTATTTCGCTTAAAATGAAGATGGAGCTACTTAAGGCAGTTGATGAAAAACGGAGATCAAAAACGGAAATCTGCAAGGAGTTTGGCATTGCTAACTCTACATTGTCGACGATAATTAAAAATAGAGATCAAATTACGGCAATGTTTGAGCGCAGTACGTTCGAGCCAGAGAGAAAACGTATGAGAACGGCAAAACACGAAGATTTAGAGACTGCGTTGCTTGTTTGGTTCAAACAAGGTAGGTCTCTGAATGCTCCTATATCAAGACCTTTATTGATGGAAAGAGCTGATGAACTTGCTAAACAAATGGGTATTGAATTTTCTGCAAATCCAGGCTGGTTAGAACGTTTCAAGAAAAGGAACGGGATACAGTTCAAAAATGATTGCGGTGAAGCTAACCAAGCTTTACCGACTATGACAACAGTTTGGTTGCAGTCTACTTTGCCTTCAATACTTGAAGAATATGATGCGAATGATATCTTCAACGCCTGCGAAACTGGCTTATTTTACCGCTGCTTACCCAATAAAACTTTATCGTTTAAGGGACAATCGTATTCAGAGAGGGAAATCTCTAAAGAAAGAATTACGGTATTGGTAGGGTGCAATTCGGATGGATCTGAAAAACTACCCTTATTTGTCATTGGAAAAAGTTTAAAACCGCGGTGTTTTAAAAATTTAGGAACATTACCGGTCGAATATACGGCGAACAAAAAATCGTGGATGGTGGCCACTATGTTCACCAATTGGATTCTCAATTTGGATAAGCGATTTTTACGAGAAAAGCGTAAAGTCGCAATTATTACTGATAATTGTCCGGCCCACCCTGATATTAAATTAAAAGCTATAAAGCTTATATTTTTTCCTCTGAACACCACAAGTGTTTTACAACCGTGCGAACAAGGCATTATACAAAACTTGAAATTTCACTATCGAAAGCAAATGCTTCGAAAATATTTACTCGCAATCGAAGCAAAAGAAGATTTCTCCATCAATTTATTAGATACACTACATATGTTGCGCTCTGCATGGAATTTAGTGACGCCAAAGACGATTGAAAATTGCTTCCGCCATGCAGGATTCTCCAAAGTAACAGATTCTTTGGCGCCTCAAGAAGTGGTGGATATTGAAACTGAGCCTACATTTAATGAAATGTTTGAGAAAGTTTCTACATTACTAGACGGTCCTACACTATCATTAGATGAATTTGTGGCAGTCGATAATGACGTATGTATAGCGCCGATTATGACAGACGAAAACATTTTAGCCGTTCAGAGGTCAAAAAATCCCATCGATGTAGATTCTGGCGACGAATTGGACAATGAAATCAACATTGCAGTACCTGTCCCCACAACATCAGAAATGCGGAACATCATGAAAAGTATGCGGAGTTATTTAGATGCGCATTCGAATGGCGAAATGAATAGGCTAATGGACGATATTGAACAATTTGTCGACAATTTAATGCTAAAAAAGACACTGCAAAAAAAAACATAATTTTTTTCCAAAAAAACAATTTTTTTTTACGCGTTTTTTATTAAATACATACATATGTATTAATAATTATTTGAAGTGTACATAGTGTATCTAATACTGATGTGTTGGACATTTAATATGCACATAGTTGTGGTGGTGGTTGGTTCCGCAGAGCTGGAAAGCATTAGAGACATTTTCCGTGGTAGCCTGCTTCATTTTGTGGTCATCGACCGATTTCGGGCGTTCGTCGATCTTCAGGATGCGTTTTTCAGACAGTGTAACAACTGTCACACTGTTTGAAAAAGTGTGTAAACTGAATTTGCTCTGTGCAAGTCTTTGTTGTCCCACTGTCTGAAAAACGCATCCTGAAGATGGGCGAACGCCCAAAACCGGTCGATGACCACAAAATGAAGCAGGGTACCACAGAAAATGTCTCTGATATTTAATATACATATATTATATGTCCTATGTACTTGACATGAAAAGTATGTTTGATATTATCGACTAGAACTAACTTAAATTATTTTAGGATATTTCTGCATCAATATTTATCTTTATTTTAAGTGAGTTTACTTGTGCAAGAAATGTTTTTTTTTATTCTCGAATCCCATACACTTTATGATATTTCTGCACTGAATAATATGTACTAAAATAAGGTATACTGCCTAATAAAACCCATATTAATAAATTGCACTTATACTTCTGTATCAAACCAAGTATATGTTCTTTTTAAATTGAATAAAATACTTTTTAATGTCTAGGTAATTCTCATCAATGGAGGAGTTAAAAATTAAGTTAGTTAGTACATGAAACTATTAATAGGGCCATTGTAATGGATTTCATCTTACCAAAAGATACTTTATTCTATAAATATGCTTATTAAAGAATATGAGATGCCTATAATCTTCTTACCTGTAAATATTCATTCTTCAGGTTACTATATATTGTAGTGCGCACTGAACAATTACCTTAATGAGTGTCCTGTAAATTGACGAATATGTAAAAAAAAACACTGCGTAACTAATTGACAATTAAGAGCTTGGTAAATAATCATTGTACAAACCTGTTGCCAAATACCTTAAGGTAACTGCCAGTCTCTCCGCTGAAGAAATGGATTTACAGTACGTGTGTTAAACGGATTCAGTAGTGATAGGAAAAAATCAAAGTCCGCAGCAGACATCCGAACAAAATTTTTGTATACTGGCGGTCTTCACTTCTCAGTTCCATGAGTAGATTTCCGAAAACTCCACTTCTCTGTCTTTTCGCAATCCACTCACGAACCCGTCTCTTTCTTTTCGTTGTCTCCATCGTCTAAAAGTAAAATTATTGCAACTGCATGGCGATGCGTGCTTGCAAAGCCGTCATTTCTGCATATACGAAAATAAGGTTAAGAAACACCACTGACCCTGCTCGTCTGCGCGTGTAAAAGGGGGCAGTGTTCACCGAAGCACGAAGTCACAAGAACACTGGCATAGCATTTGTCAGTGAAAATATTGACAATTTATTTCTCTCGTGTAAATACCTGGTCAGTGAACTGGCCGAATAACACAAACCTTCGCAGCATCTGAAGGTTTGTCCACTCTTCTAGCTCTTGCAAGTTGGTCGGATGCGGTGACCTCTGCCTTACTCTTCTTTTATTATGTTCCAAAGGGTTCGATGTGTTTAGGTTCGGACTTTTTGCTGGCCAGACCAGATGACGAAAACTCGTAGCGTTTAAATACTCAGCTACACACGAGTGAGGAGTTGCGTTATCATTGAGTAGAATAAAACTGGGCCAACAAATGGAGCGTAGGGCATTATATGTTCCTGTAGGATCTCTTTGACGTAACGATGATCCATCAGAGCCTCGAACGATACACCTCCTCAAAACATTAATGATCCTTCTCCCAAGGGGATCCTTGTAGCGAAATTGCACTCGCTAAATCTTTCTCCTGGCCTTCTCCAGACTCATTCACGGCCATCTAGAGATTTTAGGCAGACTCTTGTCTCCTCTGTGAAGAGCAAGTTTTTCCACTGTTGCAAGGTCCAGGAAAGATGTTGTCGCCAAACCTCATTCTTGGCACTCGTTGAGGTCTGGTGAGTACCGAAACTGTAGCGAGTTGCCTTGATAATAATCCAGCTTCAAAAAGATGTCTACTTATAGTTCTGGAGAAGATGTGTAGGTTTCTGACTTGGGCGGACAAATTTTAGAGATATAAACTCGTCATAATCCCGCCTCGAAATACATTTAATCTCGTACATCACGGACGACCTTGCCTTCTTCTTCTTGCATAAGAATCTGTCTCCTGAAACCGTTTGGCGATTCGAGAAATGCTGGAATAATGTATGTAGAAACACTGCACGCATAACACATTCTCCGTCCTTCATTTAGCAATGCGATTGCGGAATAGTCTCTGCCATATTTGAATTTCTTCTAAGACTCATTTCTTTCAAAAATAAAGCATACACAATTTAATTAAACATTACTGATTATAGCCTTAACACAGCACAAAATAAGAAATGAAGAAACACCGATTGGTATGAAATAATCCTTTTTTAAAGTTTGCTCTTGATTTTGAATGTTTTAATCGATCATAGTATATATTATTATGTCTGTCACTAGGCCTACCTTCCTATCAAAAGTGTTTAACAATATTCAATCTCCACACATTTCGACGATTGAGGCTTCTACATCGAGCATTAATTTTGTCAGTGAGTGTACATCATGCAACAGAAGTTTAACCTTTTTTAAAATTAAAATCAGCATAATGCGTGTAACTTGTTCAAGCTGATACAGTTTAAATTATATTACATAGTTTAAAAAAATGTGTAATATTTTTTTATAGGAAAAAAAATTGAATTTGTTTCGTAACTGCTATATAATGGTAGCATTGATACCACATTCTGTGTTGTATATTGTAATTTTGCGATAATCTTCATCTAGAAAAAACTAGCTTGAGGTGGTGGTGAAGACTATTAGAATTTATGATGGGAATAACAATACTAACTTCAATAAATTAGATACGGTTTATGGAAGAAGATCTTACAATTTATCACAATTATAATTTTTAAATTAAGATTATTATGATCACTTTTAAATTTCATTATTATTTCGTACAGCTTTCTGTAAGTTCTCAGTCACAGAAAGAATCAATCGTAGGGCTGAAGTTATAAAAATTGCACCTGACCTAATGACTGTGGCGGTCGACAATTAAAACAATGTATGGAAATTTCTGGCAACACTGCTGACATTCTAACTTGACTAACCTGACTTATGTTCTGTTGAGTGTTTATTGCTCCGGGTGAAATTTTTAAGATATTAGATAGTAGTTTGTTCAATAATGAACTCCATAATCAGAATATTTCTTTAATCCTCCATCATCTAATACTTGATAACATATAAATATTTGTTCTAATTTTGAACTGATTAAACAAACCTATTGTGATGGTGTTTATGGATTAAACTTAAATTGAATTCTGGTAAAGCAACATTTATTAATTACTATTTATTTTTCTTTTTGCAAATTATCGTCGATAATATAAATAATAATATGACTTGAATACTGCTTTTATTTTTAAGCATCAAAATATGGTGTTATCGGAATAAAATAGAAAATATTGTTATAGGAAAAACTTAAAAGTCTTTGATTTAATGACTAAGCAGTGAAAATGTGGTCAGGAAATATGTCAAGTCAAGGGGAGCCTTTTTCTTCTCAAATGGTAGGTTCCTGGGCTCTGAATCCTAACATGCCATACATGAATGTTCCTCACGAACAAGGTAAGACATTTGAACTATAAGTATACTGTTAGATGATTTAATTAATCTTTTTTAAATTTATTTTTTTTAAACATCAGATATTTACGAAGCCATTACTTAGTTTATGTTATATTCAGCACCTTTTTTGTTCTGGAACAATGAAGAAAGAACATAAGAAAAAATGTTTAAATATCCTTCATAATTATGTCTTTCATAAAAAACAAAGACTTTTAAGTGAATTACAGTAAGCTTTTCTGAAGATTCAGAAGAGGCTGAATACCTCCTATGAAAGAAAATGTTTTGAATGAATTATTAAATATAATTATTACATAAACTAGGACTTTATTATCATAAAAACTAATTGTTTTCTAAGAATTATTATTCCACAGATAGTAATATTTGTTTCATTCTTCCATAAACCAGATTTTTAAACTATCCTTTCCATTTAGCAGATGGAAACAGTTATTTAACGTAGGTGCACTCATCCCTGCTGCTTAAGTACTGGACTCCTAAAACTAAAGCTTACTTAACTCATTAATCATTTGTTTTTGTTTCTTATACTACTGTAAGAGAAAGTATTGCGTCGTGTCAAAATTTCGAAATTGAGTTTCCAACCAAAAAATATGTTAGGATCCTAAAATACGAAAAAACGTTTTTAGTGTATTGTGTGTTTGAGAGAGAGAGAATAAAAAACTGATATCTCCATAACGAAGAATTGCAGGAAGTTCAAACTTAATACTCCGATTAGTATCACTTTGCCTCTGATGATTATTAATACTCTACTATAGGTTTTTTTATTTTATTTTATTTTTAGAAAACGATTTTGTTTGAATTTCGTGTACTAAATACTTACATATATTTAAATATGTGGACAGGTCCGCAATGCTGGTACTTTATCCTCGGAGCATGCATATTCCTTTTGTTCCTGACCGGTTTCGTATTTTCATCCTTCGTCAGAGCAAATTCACCAAGTTCGTGTAGAAAGTTTCTGTTACACTCACTTGTTGATTTGTTGGTTGTATACTTACATATAGTCTTATCATCTTACAGTTTTTGGAGGGTTCTGGGACAGCTGCAATGTTAAATTTTCCTCTAAAATACCAATTCTGTGCAATTGTAGATTGCATTGTACGTTACTCCTACCTTTGAAGAAAATCGGTTAGCTGGAAGGACGAATTTGCTGAATAAGTCCCTAATTTTTTTGGAATTTTCTTGAAAGCAGCTAAAATGATATTCTTTAAACTGGTAATGCTAACTGCACTGATTTCTGCTTATCACATTTATTTGAAACATTTTCTGGAAAAAATTATTTTAGTGTTTTTTTTTGGAGTAAGTTCACTTTCAAACTGCCCTTAAATTTTTCAGACTATTGACAGACATGTGGACTAATAGTGTAGTTACATTCTTGTAAAATTTATTCCTAAAGTCCAAAAATTTCATCCCCACAACTATATTTAAATATTAATACTAAACTTTAATTTGGTTAAAATTTAAATTTTGAAGAAAGTTTGCCAATAGCGCTAATACCCGTGGCAGTCGATGCGCCGAAAAAAAAATTTTGACAAGAGAATAGTAATAATTACTATTAGAGAAAATTGGGTGAGTGTTTCAGATGTTTGTGGTTTCATTGTTGTCTTCTTTTCAGCATATTACAAAACGGGAAAATTACTGCTTTAAAAAAACTTTTTTATTATGAAAAAGGCCAAGAAAAGTTTAACTTTTCCTAAATAATATTGAGATCATACATTTCATTTTTTGAGACACATGCCTCGTATATATTTTTTTAGGGGGGGATCATGTCATTAGACGTTAGTAGAGGGCGCAGAAGATCTGTTATGGCTTTCTTGGGTATCTGTGTAGAATGTAGATGTCAGTAAAGATTATTGTTTAAGTTAAGTGAATGAATGGTATTGAACTGGAGTTCGTTTGAAGGTACGCTAAACGCATATAGTTGCACTCCGTTTCCACTGGAATACCTATGTATATCTCGAGATTGTTGAGAGATGAGTGTGAGTATAGTTAATATTGTTAGGCTGGGAAACTTTCCGAGTCATCCAGATGCCAGAAGAAGTGGCGGTCGAAACACCTCACTATCGGAGCATACCTAAATCATTAAAATACAATTAATTACATTCTTCTTTTAAGAATGGAGCAATTGCTGACTTTGGTTGTGTGGGAAATATTTTTATACTTTATATAATAATTTAATTTATATTTATTACAAATAATTTATGCTTATCGCAATGAATCCCATTTTTATCAGAGACATTTTCCGTGGTAGCCTGCTTCATTTTGTGGCCATCGATCGGTTTCGGGCGTTCGCCCATCTTCAGGATGCGTTTAAAACGCCCGAAACCGGTCGATGACCACAAAATGAATCAGGGTACCACGGAAAATTTTTCTGATGCTTTCCAGCTCTGCGGAACCAACCACCACAACCACATTTTTACTTTATCTTATTTACTAATCATTTAACTAATTATTCTGTTTTTTATCTAAAGATCGAAAGGAAGAGCTTGAATAATACATAAATTCATTAAACAAAAAAATGTTCTTAAAACAAAAGTGTTTTTAGGATGGAGAACAAATAAATATTGGTATAAACTGCGAATAAATATATTTTTTCCAGTAACTCCGAGAAATATAAAATTCTCTCTCTCTCTCTCTCTCTCTCTCTGAGAAAATTTGATACATCTACGGAAAAATTTAGTTAATCTAATAAAAATCAAGAAATTAATTTGTTGCTGAAATAAAAATGAAAATTTATTATAAAAATTACATTAATTTTTAAGCCATATTTTAGTAACACATGATCAAGACTTTTATTATATTTCATTTTTCTAGTGACTTAGATCTAATTGTATCTACACTGAATTGAGCAGATGTTAAAATACTATTTCTTATATATATATATATATTTTATTAGGGCAGCAGATATCAGAATACAGAAAGGTTAAATGCACTTGTGCTTATTAGTGAAAATTAAATAATTTACAACAATCAAGTTTTAATTTGAAATATCTTCGACGAATGCACTAAGTATGTAAAATTTAATTAAAGTAGTCAAAACATGTATCACAAATATACAATTCCAAATTGTTTAGATAAATTTTTATCACGAGTAACATGCAAGATTGTTTCAGATTAGAAACGTACAAGGCAATCTCATATTAATATTGCAGTAATCCAAAAAATATTCGAGCATTTAGATTTGGTATAATTTCTTTTCTTGTTGATCAGAAGTTGCATAAAATCATTCTGTTATCTCTGAAACGATTATTTATATTAGTTTCAAATCTTCTTTCTTAGAAATTATATAAATTAGAATTTAAGGAATATCAAGTACTGTAGTAATTAAATAGCAACATTTGTCATAGAGTGAAAAACTCTTAAGCATATATTTATAAAAACCGAATAACCGAAAAAAATAATTCCGAATTTCATTAGATAATCAACAGGTTTTAATAAACATGAAATGAGTGCTCCAAGATTGAAATTAAATATTGAGTTTTCTTAGTGAAAAACTCAGTAAAGTTCATTCTACTTCCAATGACTGGGAAGTACTTTCTTGTTTGATAATTTTCTGTCCTCTTCCTTGTTGGATTCTTTATTTACTCCAAGAAATATTATGGATCTAAAGTAGGGGCGTTGTGGTGGTAAGAAAAAAAAACATTGAAACTGACAAAACTGCTTATATTTCTATTCCTAATCCTTAAAAACTATAATAGGAAGAAAAATTAAGTTATATTTTATTCTTCCTTTTCGGCATTGGTGAGAGATTCCTAAAATATATACAACTTTTTATTGATATTAATCTCTTCCCGTTGTCTATGTGAACAACTCTAAACATATATTAATTCTCGTAGCAGTCATTCAATATCTGACTCATATCACTGATGTTTCACATTGTTTAACTGTAAGAATGAGATTATCAAATCAACAGCTTTTTATCGTTAGATCCTTTGGCTTTCATTTTGTTTTTCTAATTTACCGTTAAAGGAAAATAAAATATCCATACATTATAAATAAAGTAAATCTTTAATAAAGTGTAATATTTATACTTATTATTATTATTCACAGAAGGGGAGGGCAAACCCTACGTTATCCAAAGCCCCCCCAGGGCCCATATAGCTACCCCTAAATATTTATACGTACCAATTACATTAGGAGAATACAAGACAGACTGATGTAATACATTGCAATTTGAAGACAAATGTTTAAGAATAGTAAAGTCGAAAAACTTATAATTTTTAAGTGTATTATTTCTTTTTTAGCTTAACTATATTTGAATGCTGTCTCGTTAATTTTAATTATTGTAATCAGCTTAAGCATAGGGGAACAAGTTTATTGTAGCACATTGTCTTTCTAATATTCTGTTATTTTCTATTTTGCAGTTGAGGAAGTATTGCGTGTGTTAAATTTTTATCGGGAATCATATCTCCTGGAAAGAAAAAAAAAAATTAGCGAAAGGCTATTCTGTGTTTTCGGAATTATACTACACATTGTGAACTGTGGGTTTTGTGAACGAGGGAGAGTATAATATAAGCCAATGCTGCTTAGTTATCAGTTCGCAACAGACTTGGAGGTTTCGATCAAAGTCCACTTTGCAGAGGTTTTTTTTTTTCAGTTTTTCGCGATTTTTTGAAATTTACTGCATTCATTTTCTTAAAACTCCACAGCTAATTGCCCACATACGGAGGGATGGTGGAGAATCAAATACAATTCCTGACGGGACTGTTATACTGTCATCCAGAGAAGATTTAGAATATACCGAGTTTCGGAAGGAAAATCTCCTTAGAACCTTCAAAGATCTATAAACTTGGAAAGGGCGCTTTAGGCTGAGAGGTAGTATCCAGCCATCAGTTCAGGTTCACCATCCATCTCACCAGGGGCTCAATAGACCTAATTGGTCGCGGTGCCTTTCACACTTTAACTCACTAAAAAGAACCACACACATAAAGACCTATTACTTTCATTTAAAACATTTATCTAGGAAAATTGATTTTTTGATATTCTAGGAGAGATGCAAGGTTAACTATTCCTTTAGAATGCCATTTTAACCCAATATAAGCTGTATTTAATAATTTTAATTTTTAAGCGTATTATTTCTTTTTTAAAATTTTCCTCTAATATACTACTTCCCACAACTACTTGCCTCTATGGTGACGTTGTGGTTAGATTCCACATGTTTAACAGATCTATAAATGCAGGAATGAAGTCGAATCAAAGAAGGTATATTTCACCTTTAAAGCGCAATTCCTTGTAGAGGTATTTGTACAAAATAAACAACAATTCTCTCTACCCGGGCAGCAATTTGATTCAGTAATCTCACTGGTCCTATTATTCTCAAGGTAAAATAATAAATAAAAAAGAGTCTCTTATCCTAGAGTTCTTCTAACAATATTCCCGTCCTACGCTTACTCTTTAACCAATCCATTATAGCCAAGCATGTACTTTCAATTACTATCAATTTCTTTCACAATTCCCTTTTTTCCTTCTTCCTTTCACTTCCCACTCCAAAATCGCTTGGGCAGTCTTTCTGTCATCCTCTTCACACTGCCAAACCAACAAAAACCGCCTCTGCTTTTCTATTATATCCAGAATGTGTTCTTTTACATCCATCATGCTTCTAATACTTTCATTTCTTATTCTCTCCTTCCTGGATTTTCTCGCTGTGTCTCTAGAAGTCTATTTCGACCGCCGCAGCAGTTTATGTCGCAGGTGTTTTTCAATAGTTTAAGTAACTGCTCCATAAGTACCTACCTCCATTATGGTCTGAATGACTGCTTGAAACATTAGTGATTTGGTTTTGAGAATTATGGGGCTTCAGAGAAATGAGATCAACGTGACTATTACGTCTTCTATTCTTGTTCCTATATCGCTGCCACAGATCCCATTATTTCTATTACAGAACCAAAGCACTTAAACTGAATTACAGTTTTAATCTGATTTCCATTTGCCATAATAGGGTGGCAAGGTGCTTCGTCTAATAATCATTTTCATATTTATAATCCGGGCTTCTCATATCCTTCTATTAATTTTGCTAAACATATAAATAATATCCCCTCTTTCTTGGACCATGATCACAAAAAAATGGCAAATAGTACATTGCTCATGTACAGGTCTTCTCTGATCTTTATCCCCAACTTGCAGCATTTTCTTTTCCATTCTGTAGAGCAACATTAAAATATATTTTGAATAGAATGGAAAACAATGCACTGGGATAACTTAATAAATTAACTATTATTATGCGGTATAATTATATAGAAACTGTGCAGACTCCAAATTGATGGGATTTATATTCTCTAGCCCAATGAAATATATTGTCTCAGCCTGGAAAACTAACATTAAACAACTGATTGAAATCATAAATTATAGCATACTCATTTAACCATTTGGAGAAGTAATTCTCAGCTTTTTAAATTAATTACCAAGAGGTAATTACATAGTTTCAGTGACCTGATGAAACAGTTATGAGGCTTGCACCTTTACTAGAAGTTTTGGAATGTTCATGGTAAACCTCCTCTGCCCCAAAAACAAGACTGCCCCGATAAAAAAAATTATCAATTTCAAACATGAAAATGATAATTTTTTTTTAGGAGCAGTCTTGTTTTACTGACATACCTTTCCAGCCTTGATTCTTTCAAATAATATTTTTACGTATTTTATTTCCATATTAGCAATTAAACAGATTGTATTCTCGAACCTAAATTTGGCAAGAAAAATAGTAATAATAATAGAGTAAACCATCTCAAACTTGTTCAAGTAAGCAAATAAAGCCAATCTTTTTATTAAGTTACTTTAATAAGTTATTGACAATAAAATATGTGAATTTGGGGATGTAAAGTAAGTATTCTTAAAATATTGTTTCTCTTGCATGTTTTTTGAGGAAGGAAAATTGTAAAATTCGAGAATCTGATTTTACAGAACATAGGTAGGTTCTTAAAGTATACTTCAACACAAAATTTATTGAAATACTTGAAATTTGCGTACTATTTGTAACTAAGTTAAATTTAAATTTACTGCTTATTTGTGAACCTCACGAACCACGAGACGCCACTGGTACTGAAAATCCTTGATTTCCTGGAAGTCCTTTTTTATGAGTTCTTGACGGATAATTTTACCTTTTTACTGCACTTAACTAGACCATAAGATAACGGAGGATCCACAATAGACATCCTAGTGTAGGTCGCTGTGGAATGAGGCTCATACTACCTCTTTGTTAATCTAATCTAATAAGAGAACGAAACATTTCAGAATCCTCATATTTGCGAGCGTGAAAATTTATTTAAGAATTTTAAAAAAGAAGATAGCAAATTGACGTGACAATTAAATAGGAAATTGGCTCTGCAATTATTGTTAATATATGAGATTGTATCAATTGTAGGGCGCTTCTTTTCCTTGATTCTTATCGGTTTCGGATTTTCCTCTATCGCTAAAATCTATTTGGTTTGTGTAGAGTGTTGACTTCCACGTGCGTGCAAAAGTTCGTACGACACACTATACTGACTGATTGCATTAACTTGACTCATATCCCAGATGTTGCTGATGAAGTATCGTAACTGCCATAAATACTTGCTATGCCTCCCCGTTGCAGTTTTTCGCGAGGTCTTTTTTTTAAACGCGAAACTAATTCAACAGCAATAAACACTGACTCAATAATGTGTACAAATTTAAGTGGAATGCTTAATAGTTGAGCATCAAATGTATGAAACATGCAGTCAGCAGTGTGAAGAAGTTAATTTAAGCCGGTCAACTGGAAGGCCTTTTTATTCAATAATTGCTCAGGTTTTCTTAATTTTATCGAAAATGTTTCCAACGATTTTCTTTAAACTATGTATAAACCACTTATAAGCTACAATTTTTATTTGAACGTTTCTCTGGGTAAAGTTATTTAAGGCGGCTTTTGGGATAAGGGTTATGTTTGCCTCTGAAGTGCTATTTTAGTTGATTATAGAATTCTACCATGTAGACAAAATTAATAAAAAATAAATTGATTGCCAAAATGACGAATTTCAATAAAATCAGTAAACCGGAATTGCGTTTTTACTGAAAAGTATTCCCAGTTTTCGCAATTTTCTCCAAAATACACCGATGAATTTCATTAAATTTGTTATATTTAACTATAAAGTTTGTCAATTACAATTTTGTAAACCGCAGTAAGAGAAAGTTTTGTGAGTGTTTCACACCAGATTTTTTTTTTTTTTTAATTATTTCATTAACGCTTTCTGTTGATGAGGTGAAGAGGATGTGATGTCAGTTAAACTATTTTTTTTAAAATTATTCTGTAATTTATAATAATAATAATAACACCGTGCATCAAACTTCTTCGCCAATATCATTATTATTAAGTCATATCGAGCATTACTTATCTTATTGATGGACAGACTTCCTTAAATCATTTTACATCATTATTTTTTCTACACCATTTAAATAAAAAGATGCGAAGCGTGGGGAGAAAAGTGGAAGTTTACATTCAGATTAAATGTACATTTTTGTAGTGATCGATGTGGAATTCGCAGATAGTCCAGTGAATAGAAAATAAATGCAGGATATGTCACTATCTGACTTATTTATTTATTTTGACGGTTTTAATAAACCATCTTTAAAGCCAACAAATGTTTATTGACTGTTGGATTTTAAGTTGGTTCAGTAAAAGCCAAAATCGGTGGTCAAAATAGTTCTCTTATACACACTCAGAGGCCGAGAGAGAGAAACACTATATTTTATTCGTAATCAAGGGAACATGCAAATGGGGGAACAAAATAAATTTCAAAAATTTTATATATTCGCTGTACTTACTCTTACAGAAATAACAACGCTTTTAGCCGTTTTTTCATAATATAAAATGAAAAACCAATTATAAAAATAAAAATTGCAATTTAACAAAAAAAAATCAAATAAAAATTTGCCCGCAGAGCACTTTTGGATCCTTTAGTCTTTGAAACGAATAAAGACGCATCTAAAAGTGTTTACAAAAAGATTATAGATTATTCGTCTACAATAGATTATTCATCAAAAGATGGCACTTTTTACACAGCTCAGATAAAATGGTACTTTTTATATGAGCGAAAGCAAATAAGGAGCAAATGAACAATTAAAAGTATAAAAACAGTGTATTAACTACTTACACAACATATTGCATTTATTACAGTTCTAATTGACAATTTTTTTTTTTTTTTTTTTTTTTTTTTGTAGATTTTCCATGTTCAGTAGGTTTCTCCTACCTGCTATCACAAATTCTTTATCATTTTGTCTACGACTTTTTTTTTATCCACCAGACACCTATATCTAAACCAGAGCTATATCAACATTTCTTTCTCCTGTGCCTTTCTTTTTAGTTTCGGATAAAACTGCAGAGTCAACTTCATATTTTTTTTATTTTTTTTAATTACGCAGATATTATTGGCTCTTTTTCTGTGATTTCTTGTACGTTCCAACAACTCGTGATCCGAGACTTTTTGCCGTGTTATTGCCTTAAAATCTATGCATTTTCTTTACTTTTTAGTCGTTTAGCATTGAAGTTTTTTTTAAAAAAAAAAAAAAAACGAGGAGTCTGCTTGG
Organism: Triatoma infestans; assembly: GCA_011037195.1. Classification (NCBI taxonomy): domain Eukaryota; kingdom Metazoa; phylum Arthropoda; class Insecta; order Hemiptera; family Reduviidae; genus Triatoma; species Triatoma infestans. The sequence continues at coordinate 21,678 of JAAEAF010004525.1, read as the reverse complement.
GCTTAATGCTTCAACCCCCAACCAGGAGGACCCAGGAAGTTTAATTTCGGGTCCTCCTTTCCCTAGCAAGATTGTCTTTACTATGGCTATGAGATCTTTCTTTCCTAATACCGTCTCCCTCAGCATTTAGTATAGCGTCGTGCATTGCACTGAAGTGACACTTTTAGAAGGAAGCTTAACATTGCAGTTCTCACAGAAACCATCCAAAAATAAAATTTTCCCTGAAAAATGTTTCAAACAACAGTGAGAGGCCTTTTTATATGTGTAGTTAGAATACGATGTTTGAGAAAATCGCGAGAAAAAAATGGAAAATTCACTTCGGATGATGGAGTCTGAGCAAAATCTTGTGACAGCTAAACAAAAAATTAAGATTGATCTTTCTGCGATTATTGTTTCTGAAATAAATATTTTATTCGCACGCACGCCCACACACACACACACACACACCCACCCACATATATATATATATCCTAGCTCATTCCTGTTACCGCTAAGTGGGCACCCCGGTCCCCCGGTTGGCGGATGGGGGAAGATATAGATGATCGGTCCGAATATAGAATAAGGACCCACAGACCAACACAGGTAACCCGGCCTGGGGCTTTATACTAGGCAACTCTCTCTCTCTCTTAGGAGTACAAACTCGAGATAGGCCGGGCGGAGGCCTTAAGGTGGCATCCCAACCACCGGAATCGTCCCACGATGGGTGGTCACTCGTCCCGGGGGCATCTATATTTACTCACAAACTTCGAAAGGAAAACAAAAGCCTAACTGGATTATCGGTAAAGGCCAAGTCGAGGAAACGGAATTCTAAAACGGAATCTAATCTATCAAATTAGACTTATTAAAAATTGGTGTTCAAAATGTAAGAGGACTTATACACAAAGAAGCGGAGCCGGAAAAATGCCTTGAAAAAATGATTGTAGATATGGCCATTACATCAGAAACTAAAAAGAAGTTAAAAGGTTCAGCAGACTTAGATAATTATCTTTTGTTCCATATGGAGTGGAACAGTCGAAACGAGCTGGAATAATGATATACAAAAAGCAGCTGTCTAGAATATATAAAGCTATAAATATATTGATGAACGGATGTTAATGATATTTAAAGTTTCAAGAGGATGCCTTACTGTACTTGGGGTGTATACATTCGAAGAAGGAAGAAAGCGAGTGAAAGATTTTACCGTCAACTCCAGAAGGAAGTTAAAGGAGTCAGCAAAAATTATTTCTTGCTAGTGGCGTGTAATGTCAATGCCAGAGTGGGAAACCAGCCGATTCCGCGGCTGTCATCGTGAAGACACCCAACAATAACAGACGAAAGTTGCGTAACGTTGCCTCCAAAGACGTTCATAAATTTTCTTGGGCAGCCAGGGGTAGTAAATCTATCAATGATTATACTCTGGCCAACCGCAAAACTTCCACATTAATGTCGGATCCAAGAGTGTACCGGGGAAGCGACGTTTCATCTGAACATTACTTGCTATAACCTCCCCAAAAATGCCACCTCGATGCATTAGGATTAAGCGAGCCATGACAGAACGAGATGAAACCTGGTAAGTTCACCATCTGCGTGAAGAAAGAGTCAGACGTCTATATAAAGCATGATTAATTGTTTTACATACTGACCACAAGACCGCAGCGTATGTGGTAACTGAAAGAGAGAATAGAAATACTCTCTCTTTTTGATTATTTATTTTTTCAGCAGCCTACTAAATTGGTTCTTAAATTATATGAATATAAAAAATTATTACAAATCTGAGTATATGTGTTTAATTCAAGATATAACCTACTCTCTTTGGTATAACTTCGAATTCGCTATTATTCTCTAGCGTATTACCGCTAGATATCGGGCTAGTAAGAGGTGAATGATATTACTTTCTTCAGTTGTGAGAAAAAGTAATGGTTGCCTTTTTTTGTCACTTACTATTAAAAGTATAACTTCACTCACTACTTTTAATTAAATAATTGTCACAATATTACTCGTTAGCAGAAAAAATAAATTTCTTCGCAAATTTTAGGGAACAATTATACAGCTTTATAAGTTGCAGGAAAATATTTTTATTTCATATTAAGAAAAATATAAAATCTAATTATAAAAATATAAATTTTACTGATATTTCATACTAAACGCGGCTAGTAATGCTAAACACTGAGTCAAGATCGTGTCCGTGATTTAAACTAACCGAGGTTTCGCCTATTTTGCTATCGTTTCTTCAGGATAGTTGTTGATCTCATTACGAAGACCTAATGATTAAATATTTATGAACATTTTATTTCAGCCTAAGATTGCACTTTTGCTTTGTATAATTCGTTGCTGTCTTCCACTCCTTTAATAATATTTGGCAAACAATTGGAAAGGTTGTCTTCACCATTTCTACATTATTTACCAAATATTTCTGAAACAGGGCTAATTCTGAAAGGGGTAGTCAGAAAAAAAAGAGCAGAACAAGACGGACAAAATAATTCAGGACATTGCCCATTAATACGAATTAACTCACATTAATATTTTATTTTGTAGTGGATTGGGCCTCTTTAGCTCAACAGTGGATAAAAATGAAAGAAGAAGTACCACAATATGACAAAGAAGGAGGTGAAGCACCAATGGATATAATAAAAGAAGATAGCACAGTTACTCCATCTTCAAATCCTCCTGATTGGCCAGCTAGTACAACCGCAGCTGGTCTGTAAATAGTTAAATAGTTTTACATTAATAAAAGCATTGATAATATTTTTACTGTTAATTTTTTTTCTAATTTCAGATGGCACATGGAGCGGTAACTGGAGCTGGAATCAAGCGGGTGGCGGTTGGTGCTGGAGTTCTGTTACACCTCACGTTTCCAAACCTGCTGTTCCTTCAACATTCACACCAACTTATCCAGCTATCTCTGATGTTTCCACCCCTATAATTCCTCAGCCAGCAGCATTTCCTTTTACCCCTCCACAGGCTCCCAGCACAAATGACACTTTTCCTCCTAATCATGTGAGTAGAATCTTGTTTTATTATAAAGGCTAAGTACTTAATTATAATTTTAATAATGAAATAAAATTTTCAGACATACTGGACGGGTACTACGCCAGAAGGAAAAGATGCTGCTTGGGACTCTCATCGTGCCCATAAAAAACATACTAATATCGAACCAACTCCTGAAATAGGTAATATTTGGTTTTCAAGCTTACAATTTGTTAACCAAACAAATTTTAGACAGAGAAAACAAAAAACAAAAATCTGGCGTGAACACTCAGACGATTTTTCGCTTATTGCAGTTCTCACAGTTAAACCGACAAATTTCTAAGAAGTTGAAATATTTACTGCATTCTGTTAAATTTTTTATTGCTGATAGGTGTCTTACACTAAAATAGTAGTATAGCTAACAGTTTTTATTATAGACAAAGCAGTTATAACATTGCAGCGCTTAAAATGAACTTATCTAGAAAAATGTTTTAAAATAAAGTTATAGATCATTACAAGTGAGTGGGTAAGTAGCCCAAGTAGCTGTAGGCGTTTAATAAAGGACAATATATTTGATTAACAGTGTAACAAAGGACAATATATAAACCGGAGCCGTTTTCGAGAAAATTATTAAATGCTAATAATCGATTCAGTAACCTGGTATTTCTTGTTGGCCGATTTTCTTCAAACGAGGAATTTTTGCAAACCATTCCAAACCCTTTCTAATATATGGAAAGAGGAACGTTGCATAAGAAATGACCTTTATATATGAAAGCCAACTTCAGAGCCCCAAAAATCTCAAAAACGAATTTTCCCGGAAAAATCTTTCAAAAAAAAAGATCTGTGTGTGTGTAATGGATACATCAAGTTTAAAAAATAAATTTGTTGAAACCATTTTAAACAAAAGTAAGAAAAACTAACAAATTTGTTCAGCAAAGTGGTCTTTCTTGATGACCGATATCGATCAAAACAGATTGTAAGGTTTCTAAATGCCTAATCGAAATATCAAATTGGATCTTTAGGCTTTTTTCATTTTTGAATTAGGCTGACCTGCTACATTCAAAGAGAGGGGAGAGATTCCAATTTCTAAAACCTCGTTTTGCGTTCTCGATATCTTGAAAAATGTAATTAAAAACTGAATATGGATAACAAATCCAATAGTTGCGCAGAAAAGTAAAAAAAAAAAAATAATAATAAAAACATTCTGCTGATAAAACAACCTTACTGTGAATGGCAACGTATAAATCATGTCAGACCTAGAGACTTTTTTAGAGAGAGCTGGGATCAGATAAGGCAGACGGCGCATAAAGCTGCTCAGGGCGTCACTGCTCTTAGCAAACTTATGGCCAATATCAGTGAGCCTACGTCCTGCTGATGATTGCGACCCAGTGCTGATGTCGTTCGTTGCAGAAATTTGGGCACACTAGTGTACCAACTAAATTTGCTCTATGCAAGTCCATGTTATCTATCACACCGTTTGAGAAAAAACATCCTGACAATCGGGCGAACGCACGAAACCGGTCGATGGCCCAAAAAGAAGCAGGGTATCAAGGAAAATATCTCTGATGAAAAGAGGAAATTAAACCACGCCCACCACCTACAGTAAAGATCAAGATGGCGGAGTAAGGAGCTACGCCACTTATCTACCAAGGATTGCTTATTGGCTTTCGAGGTGTAACGAACCTGGAGAGGTTCATTGCAACATCATAACAAGGGCGAAACGTCGGTTTTCGACTCACTGACGCGGTCTCAACCCAGAAACTCAAGTGTTGTCATAAGTTTTTATGCCAGGCTGGTAAATATTTCAGTTGAAGTTCAGTTTCAGAATTTTCTTGTAAGCATCCTTTAAAATAGACAAGTCAAATAGACAAAAGTTGAACTTATTATTAGGATAATAAAAAATTCTTACATTTGGTTTTCTTTCTATTTTTAGATGCAGCTAAAAGAAAACAGTTACCAGCGTGGATACGGGAAGGATTAGAGAAAATGGAAAGAGATAAACTAAAGAAAGCAGAAAATGAAAGATTAGAAAAATTACGCAAAGACGAGCTCGCCAGGCAATCAGAATTACCTGTTATTGATTCTAATGGATTACCGGAACAGATAGCTAAAAGCAAATTTGTAATTGTCTTATTTACTTAATAAAATAACAATTAAATTGGAAAATCATGAGGTTATATTTTTTTTTATTGATTTTTCTTTTTCTATTTTGCTTTCTTTCTTCTAGGAAACAGATTCAGAGGAGTCAGATCATGGCGTTGAAGTTGTAGATAAAAAGATTAAGTGTGAGGAGAAACCAAGAAGATCCAGATTTGATTGGCATGAATCTGCACTCAGTGCTCCACCAAAACCGAAATTTCATTCTAAGGAGCAAATTCTTCAGTCAGTTGTGAGTAATTTTTAAATATATTTTGAAATTGTTTGTTATGTCTTAATAACTATCATTGCCTTCTATACGATCATAAATAAATCAGATTGCATCGCTAGAGCAGGGCATGGCCCGCAAAATTTGAAATTTGTGTAGAGGCGCACATTATGAACAGCTGCCCATCTTTAAAAAATTTGAATTTAGTGATGACGATACCATATGTCGAGGGAATCTAAAATATATTGGACCGCAAAAGCAAATATGGCTAATTTACAAATAATTAGCGCGCGTAAGGGAAAAACTCTAAACATATAATGCCCATCACTTTTATTTAAAACAATTTTTCCAGGAAACTTGATTTATGGAGGAACAGCTTTCCTCTCTACTACCTATATAATATTGAAATGCTGTTAAAGCACTGCTAGAATTGCAGAATTGAAGAAAACCGGTTTATAATGCGGCATTACAGAATGGATTTTTAATTTTTTGATTTTCTCAAAAATTAATGCAACGGTTTTCTTTCAACATGGAACGCAAACTTCATAGATTTAAACCTGTCTATCTATCTGTTTGAAATAGAAGTAACATGTTCTCGGGAAAATTGCATTTGAAGGGTTCTGAGGAATGTGTGGCCTTTCATTTCAAATGTTAAAATTTGCAATGTTTTAGTGCTATCTTTTGGATAGCATTGTAAACACTTTCAATTTCTACCTGCCAACAAATATGTACCCCAACCCCTTTATTCTTATGTTAGAGCACAGCATAAAACTTTCTATGTTTAAAAAAAAATTAGTCAGTTTTATAATTTTATTAACTGCAGTAAACAAAATCGATTGAATGTTTCACACCAGATTATTGTCATTTAGTTCAATCTAAAGTCTTGAGACAAGAGAGGGTGGCATCCCACCAGAAGGCTATTCAGGAATATAAGCCTTATTTATTCGTATCGTATAGAGTATTGTTCAGTCTTTCCATTGGGAGCTAATAGGTTTTGTAGTGTAATAACAAATAAATTTTCCATTGAAATTGTTGAAACTTTGTAAATAAAACCTAACCTAACCAATTTCATATCAAAAATTCAAGCTTTATATCTCACGCTTTGTGTTAAAAAATTGATAATTATTTTCTTCCACATATTATTATTATTTGATCAAAGTATTTTGGATTTATTGAAAATGCTTTTGTTTGGTAATATTGCGTTTATTAACGATACATACCATTATAAATTACTGAATGGGTATTTGGATCTGCGGTGCAGAGAACTCTCAAATCTTTAAAATGATGCAGAAGCATATGTAGAATTGCAAATTTACAAAACTGCTATCAAGAGAAAAATTATAATCTAATAAATACTAATAGAGTATATTATTTTTAAAGTAAATTCCGGTCTTTTTTTCGTAAAATATTATTTGTCACTGCCCTATAACAATTTTAATTTGGCCATATTATCATTTGAGCTTGATATTTCTTTGGCATGTTCCTAAGCATTAATATCTGTTTAAATATAGGATTTATTTGGGGGGGGGGGGGTGTACTAAAATTGGTCAATTTGAAATTTAATCGTTTAATAAGAGAATAAAGAAAAAACACCTGGGCGGTAAACTCAGTATTCATTTATGCTTTGTTTATACTTTATCATGATTATTCAGTTTGGTATCAATTACCTTTTTTAGATGGTAGATGTACGAAAGATATTAACTCAAGTATTAATGGATGTTACTACGGAGGAAATACAAAAAGCCGTAGATGAAGAGATAAGGCATTTCAAAAGAAAAGGTATAAATATGGCTGAAAGAGTAAGATTCACTTTCATTGAATCTTTTGATAGTCGGTTGGTGTAGAATCATTATTATAATCACAAAACATTTGTTTTTTGCAGTTTTCAGCCGTTTGCAAATTTATCTGATTGCTATTAGTAAATGTTTGTTTTTTATTCTGTAATTATTCTCTTAAAATTATTTTGATTTAAATTTTATCTTGAATATTTTTTTTTATTTAGTGGGATTTGTAAGATGTGATTATTTATTATGCCCTCAACCGGAGACTTTAATTCTTTTTTTTAAGTACTATAGGTCTCTGTGACCTAGCTTAGTCATAGAGATTTAGATTTACAGTAAAAATCCAATCCTAAGGTAAGCTAGTTTTCTAAGTCATTGTTTCCATGCCTTCTTTACGATTATAGTGACTCTCTGCTTAAAAAATAATAAAAAACAAAGCCTCATCATTTTGATTGTTACTCTCTAAAACAGAACCTGAAAATTTACCCTTGACGAAATCATATGATTATAGTTGGAGACTCTAACCAGGAGTCTAACCTTTTTGACATGAAAGGCGTGATACAGTGAACCGCTTTTTGTGTCCATCCAACTTACCATCCCTATCTGGATTTTCCCGCCATCCTACCTGTCGGCACAACATAAATTTGATACAGGTCATTCTGATTATTTATGATTTTCAGCCCATACGTCTTTCGGCAGCCATTTGCCATTTTCATGTCATCACCCTAAAGTAAAGTTCTAGTAGATATCTTTCTTGTGCCGTCGTTATGCTGAAGTTTAGAAATCGCTCGGGGGAAATGGTGCGGTATTCGTTCGTGTAAAGATATTTCTAGGTTATCCCCTCTTACTTTCGTCATATCTTGTTTCTTTTAGATTGTAATGAATTCATCTTTCAGCCGATTGTGAATGAATTAAAAATTTACCGGGGACCTCCCTCTCCTGGTCAACAAAATAGCAAAGATACATTTAGCCTTGATAGCAGTTAAGTCAATTTATTATGTTTGGTGTGAGAATAATTTCTTGGCCATTGGAACACTGGCTGGCGGAACAGACCCTCAGCCGAATCTTCAGTGTTACATTGGGATTGTCTGTGATATCGTCCTCAGTGTGAACCTATTATAGAAACATTGGTATATAGTTCGTAACTTCAGTTTGTACAAAAAAAATTTTTAAGGCTTTTCTGAAATCCGTTTTGAAGCGTAGTAGGATGCATCGGCTATATATCATAAAATTTTATCGTCTATATCGACAAAATTTCTTAAACCAAATATAAAGGAACGGCAAATTTGGTGCGAAGAATACCAAATAACTTATATTAACATTTAAAATACCTTTCACTCTGTTCATAAGTGAAGCAACTATAAAAGTTCAGCCTTCTTGATTATTCTTGATAATGAGTGCGACAAGATTATATGCTCATTTCGAGATTTAAAAAATATTCTATTTCGAATATTTTAACATAGAATACTGACACTTTTGTTGGAAATATTTCTGGGAAAATTGATTGTAGTGAGCTTCTGGAAAGGGATGTCATTGGATTTCCTCTGAAGTGCATATTTAATACATTATACGGTTCTATATCTATCTAATTAAATATGTCTGTCTCTGAGTGAAATTCCAAGTTGAAAATAATCGGTTGATCGGATGTAGAAATTTCCGTACGGTTTGCTCAGTTTCCCGCGATTTTCTCATTCTTTTTCATTGAGGGTTTCTTTTTACATGGTACACTAATTAGTATTAGTTCACTTATGTTTGAAACCTATTTCCAGGTAAAGTGATTTTAGGGGGAATGTTGTGTCATTCCGCTACTAAAGTGCCATGTAATTATAGTCCCTCACCTGCAAAATTTTGAAGGTACCCAACCATTTATAATAATTCGAGGATTGAAGAAGATTGTAACTTAGAACAGTGAGAATTGCAGTAAGAAAAGTCGCAAGAACATATTTCGCACCAGATTTTTCCCTTATTTATTTTAAATCATTAAAAATATCTTTCTTTATATTTATGTATATATTTATAAATATGACTATAAATACCCTTATAAAAAAAAATTAAATCGTTAAAAATCTTGTTTTTTCGTTGACATTAAGTAAATATTCTGAAAAGCTTTTTATCTAGAAAATAAACCATTCATCATTTAACATTTGTGATATCTGGAATTGCCTCAGGGTTGTTTATGTTTTTATTTTTAATTGATTTTGATAACAGTATTTTGATATTCAATATTTCTGGAAAGTTCAATAATATTGTTGTCTAGGAAAACCCGTCTCCGGTTATGGGTATTGTTTAAGAAATTTTTTTGCGAGTTTGTACACGATTATGTTCTAATTCTGGATAATTGCTCTTGACTCTTTGATTTTTTTTTTTTATCATTATTGTCATTGAATTTGTTGCTGCAGCAAGCTGAATGTTGAAGCTTGATTCTTTAATGAATAATCTAAAAATATATATATACAAATACTAAAAAAGTCTATTTATATTAAGCTCCTGCAACTACAGTTCGCAAGACTGCTGCATTAACTTCTTTAACTGGAAAACTTGGTAAGTTATTATCCATTTGTATGTCTAAGTAATGAGAAAACTTTTATGTTCATTTTAAAAATTTATTGAAATCAATAATTGATATAAAATAAATGACAGGTATGAGTAATAAATATATTGCAATAACTTTAGGAAATAGATTTTTTGTCCGTATTTTCCTGTAAATGCGTAAAAAGATTTTACAAATAAAGTTTGTTAGTAGGCGAATGTGCTATATCATTTAATACTGAATTTATGAAAAACTCAATTTTATTTCTTTGTTTTTATCCCACCTAAACAAAGCGTTCAAGTATTCAATTTCGTTTGAATCTTTTATTAAATAAAAAAAATTATTTGCAAGTTTTTATTTAAAGAATACAATTTTTCAGTTCAAAATTATATATTGTCTTATGAATCGACTTCTTGTATGCTACATTTAAGTTAAGATACACTTAAAATTTGTCGGTTATTTTCTTCTTTAATTTGGTTTTAGATGATATTCATGAATACCGATTTCTTCTCATATTTATAAATTTCGTGTTAAAGATTTGATTTTAACGAAATTTGAGTATTATATAGGTATATGAGTTGAAACAAACTTCATAAATTTGCTAGCTTCAACAAATATAACATTGTTTTACTAAATTATCCTTAGAAAACATTAGCTTTTACAAATTATAAGTATCTTTTTTAGAGATTAAATTAGCAAGATGATTTAGTATACGGCGTAAAAGATAGAAGGAGAAAATAATATTGAATAATATTAATGGAATAAAATCTTTTCTTCTTTTTTTTAATAAATTTTTATAGCATAGAGTGCCTTGAATGAGGCAGAAGCCTCGGTTTTAATATGTACAATTTATATATGAAAATTGTATCAAAGGTTTTATCAAACTTGGTTAAACAGGCTTGGGCATTTATGAAAGCGACTCGGACAGCGAAAGTGAACCAGAGGAGAAGGTAAAGAATGATCCAGATTCTGATCAAGAACTTCGAGTGAGTCATGTGCATTTCTTTTTGAGTTTTTTTTTCTTTGTAACTTTTCTAAGCTTTAATTTGAATTTTATGTTTTTCCTTTTGTAATGATTGTAAAACCTTATTTTTAGGAAAGAATTGAAAAATTAAAAAATGAATTTGTTAATGTTGAGAAGGCTATTGAAATTGAAGCAGCCGAACAAGAGGAAAGAGAAAGAAAACAATTAAGATACGTATCTTTGAATAAAGAAGGAAGCCCCAGCAATCTTGAAGAACAGGTACAACCTCTTCGAGAAGGTAAGAAAGGATAGCATTGCTTTTCTCAACGTCAAGTATGGTCTCGTTTCCTTTTATTATACAACAATTTTTTTTTTTAAGTGAATACATTTTATAGAATATATAATTGCGAAACTTACCGGTTTATATGTTTGTCCGTTCCACTCTAGAATTAATGGGTATTTTATTTGTCTGCAAGGGAGTATGTTTCATTAGTACTTTTTTATGTTTGGAAGATTCGCGTTTTAAAAAGACCAGCATTAAAGCATATTTCGTTAACAGGCAAAGGAACAAAAGATAATCTTTTCACATTTGTTAAATTTAGTTGACTAAAATTATTGTAGCAGCATTTGTAAGTAGTATGATATTTACTTATTTTTCATTGTTTATTATCAAGAAATTAATATACTTCTCTAACGAGAAAAATTAAAATACGACCCTTTCAATCAGGTTTTTCGCTTATCTATAATAATTCCATTCCAGCGGTTAATAATTTTCTGAATTTGGAGAAATTTATTATGGAGTTTGGTATTTTTCTTAAAGGATATAAAAAATTATTTTGTTGTAGATTCACCAGCTTCAAATGACAAGATACGGACAGAGGAACATGTTAAGGAAATTTCAGATCAAAAACGGATAAGCAGACTGAATGAAAATAACAAATCAGAATCTAACAAAGAAAGTAATTCCAATTCTACTTCTTACGTTAATATTAATAACAAATCAAGTAAAAAATTAGTTAACGAAAGATCTTATGGACGAAGTTCAAGTAGCTACTCGTCTTCAATAGAATCATCATCTAGTAGTAGTAGCTCAAGCCGAAGTTCGAATTCACGTTACAAGAGGAGGGGCGGTAGTGGGAGGCGAAGTGGTGCAGATAGACGAAGTAGTAGATATAGTAGAAGCAGATCAAGATCTCGCAGTCGATCTCATAGTAGAGGAAGAAGAGACAGATCAAGACATGGATCCGAATGTAGACGAAGGACAAGAAGAAGATCATCAAGAGATAGAAAGGGTAGAAGTCGGCGTTCCTCTTCAGCTAGTTCAAATGGGCATCATCGTTCGCGAAAATCCAACCATCGCAGATAGAATAGGTAATATAAAATACTTTCTACTGATATTAACCTTTTTTTTATGTAAAAATTATACATAATATATTTCGTGTTTCTATGTATTGTATATAATAGTAAAATCTTTTTTCCTTTCCTTTTTCTTGTACTATAATCGTGATTAATCTAGAAACAAAAAACTATTTAATTTCGTTTCCAATTCCAAAATAAATGTTACAAATATTTATAAATTCTATTACTTTTTTTTTTCCTGAAAATAAAACAAGTGTAGAGGAGAGTCAGTCGAGTAACAAATATAAATAAGACGATTCTATTTTTCATAATTTATTGACAAAATTGTATACTTACAAGATTTTTTTTATTTTACTGTTTGGGATTGTAATGTATATATTGAATAAACTTCTGCGTTTATTACTATTTAATCCTTTATTATTCATAATTTCCTGAAATGTTTTTATCAAATAAATATTATGATTGTAATGTATTTTTTTTATATTTGCATAGATTTTATGAGAGGCAAATTATGTTCATCAGTTTTGCAATTTATTTTTACTGTCACTTCATTTTGAGTAAAACTATTTCTGTAGTGAATTTGGATGTCACTTGTTAGTTAGTACCTAAGTGCGAAAACATAATTAATAACGCGTCTATATTCTGAGCTCCTAGCAGAATCGTTCTTTACATAATTTATAAATGGAATATAAATTGCATCGGTATAATTGACAGATCTAAGAAATAAAATCCAGCTATTTTCAATACTTGATATGAACAAAACAATGCCTCCAAAAGAAATTTAACGTTTCAATTTTTAAGTAATCAATATTTTAGTGGCTTCAAAAGGAAAAGTTTTTATTTTTAAGCTTTTACTTTACTTTTTTCTTACTATGGTAAGAGGAAGTATTTTTTACTTTCAAATTCAGAATAATCCTGTTGGAGGTAATGCAGTTAGAAAACTCAAATTATTGATATTAATGGAATCCCAAAAAGTAACTTTTATACAACAGAAGAGGAAAGCAGGTAATTTATTATATGCAAACTGCAATGACTTCATTTATACGGTTACGATTGAATATCGAAAATGTTTTCAATTACAGGACATATTAAAAATAAAAGTATCACAGATTGACAAATATGTAAGGCTCTTTACTTTTTCCTTCGTCTAGATTTGGTAGGCTCTAGACTTTGCTTAGGTAACGGTACAGAATGTCCAGATGATTTCAGATGTTTAAAAAGTTCATTTTTCGATGAGAAACTACTTATACAAACGGCACATTTGTGTCCCTTATTATCTACCAAGGGTGTTGTAGAGGATGCCTTTTTACTTTCAAGGCAAGTAGCTTTATTCCGCGACTTCATCTTTTTTTTTGCTTCTGACCTATTTTTTGCGTTATGTGGTACCCAATTAATGTCTTCACCGCAATCGTCATTCAACTTTCCTAGCTGAGTTTCTTCACAAAAATGATCTAAATCACTTTCGGAACCATCTGCCAAAGTCATATTAAACTTTTTTGCCTTATTCTTTTTTCTAGATTTAGGCTCTTGTTCTTCCTCTGATGCAAATTCATCCTGCTGTTCATCAAACGTTCGTTCATTACTTAAGTTTTCTTCTGAATTTTCAGAATCTTCAAGTGTGCTATTCAATTTAGCATCTTCCATTTTCATTACGGTCTTCAGGCGTTCGACATTTTCTTTATGTTTCTTAGATTTTTCGTGATTTAAAAATGCCTTGTCAGTTTTAAACAACTTATTACATGCTAGACAATGTGGTACACCGCCGGAGTCTTCTTCTGAATTACTACTATTATCCTCTGATTTTAAATCATCAAATTCTGCAGCTACCTCTTCTTCAATTTGTTTTAGTTCCCCTTCAAGATTAGAAAATTTAAGCCAGTCACACTCTACATAAGAACTCATTTCTTCATTTCTCTTTATAATTTGCGACTTCCTAAGTGCTTGCATTTTTTTCTGGTTTTCAACAGCTTTCTTTTCCAAATACTGTGCATATTCCTGAACTCTTTTATCTCTTTTCCTAACAAATGCCACTAGGGCTCTTACTTCTTCATTTCTTTCCTTTCGTGCTTTATCTTTAATCTTTTTATTTTCTTTTTCCATCAACCGCAAAACTCTTCTATTGGGCGCATCCCTTATGTCATATTTATCTAGCCATGAATAAGTTTTTTTAGTAGAATAGCTCTGCCAATAACTATAGAATGGATGTACAATTTTTTCATAAGAGCTCTTGGAATTACCGAACTCTGGAATTTCAAAGTCACTGTCAGCACTTATATCAAACTCGGTATCTTCTGCGCTAATTTTATTAAATACTTCTGAGTAGACTGCATAAAAACTCCTTTCATCATCTCCATATCCTTTAAAGCATGTTGTAGTAAAATACTGATATACATTAAGGCTATCATCTTTATAATCACTTGCTATTCCACCCTTTAGAATAGAATCTCTATGTCTATCATACCAAGATCTTTCTTGAGGATCACTTAGTATTTCATAAGCTTGCTGAATTAACTGAAATTGTTCTTTGGCTTCTTCAGAATTGTTTAAATTCTTATCAGGGTGCCATTTGAGCGCTAATTTTCTATAGGATTTTCTAATATCATCTTCATTCGCATCTTGTTCCACTTCCAACACTTCATAATGGCATTTCATTGTAGGTTACCGTATATGTTTTAATAGTCGTAATATTCATTTAAATACCTTATTATGCAAAAGTTCACTTACACTAAAATTTGGGAAAGGTTTCAATGCCCGAATACAATCTCCTACACAGTGTTGCACATACCTTAATTTTATTTTTTGTTTCTTTACACAAACTTTTTAAATTTATTTAATGAAGCCAAAAATAGATTCTGATTTCATAACCCAATCAGTTTGATTATTATATAATAGTATTATTTAAAACTCATTATTATTAATTTTTGAAATTGTCGGTAATAAGCTGAATGCTCAGTGTCTTTAAGAACATGATACTAGATTTGTATTATGTGTATGCATTTTGAATGGTGTCCCATAAGTATAACAACATTTGACTTTATTTTACTATTAGCCTTCATTTAGAATTACATAAGGATTTTTTGTTTCTATACGTCGTTACTATCACTATGTCGTTATTACCAGTGTAATGAAACGTTAGTTTGACCTAAGATCTAAGCAGTAAAGTAGGAAACACAAGTCTGTTCGGTGAACATTTGCAATGTACTTCTAGGCAGTGTTAAATATTTTAAGCATTTAAGCAGAATGAAAAAGTAGAGTTTCTTTTCTCATATTAACTTATATTCGAAATAAAGAAGCATATTGTCAATGTTATAGTATAGTTAATTGCAATAGAAAGCAATTATAGGGTCGCCTAGAAATATTCATTTTGTCAGAAACTATTAAAATGACTCATTGAATACTTTGTAGTCAACCCTCGGTACAGATATTTGATTGCAAAGTAAACATATATGAACTTCGCAGATCTAAAAGAGAATTCTTATCTCAGTTTTTAACAGATTTTTATTTCTAAATTATAAATAATTTTAGTTCTTTCATTAACAAATTCTGAACAGATTCCTCTTCACTTGCAGTTTTATTCTGCCACCGAGGCCCAAAAGATAAACTTTAATATATATAAGTCACAAGTGGGTCCATATTATATTTGTAATTATAAATTCGGTTCTTTGAATTTATCAAATTCTCATTAGAAAAAGTAGATGAATGTCAACTTTACGCAATTGGTGTTTATCTATTTATAACAGTGCTGAAGGTTTTGTTCTGTTGTAGTAAAAATTTGTAAATGATAAACTCTGATCAGAAATATGAGGAAAGAATATTGCCGAAATTAGTGAATATTTTTCTTTGGTAAAGCATTGGCATTGAAATATAAAATAAAATGAATTCTGAAGAAAGTAGATTGCGTACATTTGCTAATTGGCCTGAAGATGCTGCAGTTGATCCCCGCAGGATAGCGAAAGCTGGTTTCTATTACATGGGCCAAGGTTTAGAAGTGCAATGTTTCAGCTGTGGAGGACGAATTGCAGAATGGAATTATGGTGACAAAGTTATGGCTAGACATATTTCTCTAGATCCTAGATGTCCGTTTGTATTAAATCCTGTGAATTCTGGGAATGTTCCTTTAGTAAACTCTTCTAGAAGGCACCCTTCCAATGTTCAAGATATATCAAATAACATTAGGAGAGACAACCGAAGTACAGTTTCACCGTACAGATCAGAAGAGTCAAGAATGGCAACGTTCGCTACGTGGCCTATACCTAATATCATAAATCCTGCACAGTTAGCTCAATCAGGATTTTATTACACCCAGATAGATGATAAGGTAGGAATTGAGTTAGTACTGAAGCATATCATATTTAGGTAAAATGCTCATAGAACTGTTTCTTATGTAAGAAACCTATGAAATTAGATAAATAAATGAAATTTGAATTATAGAAGATCCTCAGAAATTTTGTATAACTCTCAGATTCCTTACATTTGAATTATTTATACATATTGAAGTGTACATTATTGTAACTCTTAAAGGAATAATTTTTTTTATCCGGATTTGCTAATTGTAAACATATTACAAAAAGATTGAAATTATGAACTTTAGAAAAATGATAATTGCTAACAAAAGGAATTTGGTATTCACTTCTGTGTTGTAAATAGTGTCGTTTATATCGTATTATTAATATCATCAATTTTAGGTTCGGTGTGCATTTTGTGATGGTTTGGTGGGCAACTGGGAGCACGGCGATGATCCTGATTTAGAACATCAGAGACATTTTCCAGCCTGTCCGTTTATTATTAATCGTAATGTTCCGGCCTCTGGTGTAAATATTAGAGATACCAAAATAGAAGGTGAGTATCTCTTGAGTTCTAAAAGGTAAAGCAGCGAATTGATTTTGTTGAATTAGTATTTTTTCCATACTTGTGCATAATTTAACTGTACCTATCTTGGCGAAATATGTGAATTCTTAAAGGGATGAATACATTGCTACATTACACTGATTGATATACTTAACATTAGCATTGATAGTTAATGCTATTTCTTTTCTTGCTTAATGGGAAGAGTGCTTACAAACTGAAATTTCAACACGATTCTATGATTGTCCGTACCTATTGTTCATATTTGTACCTACGTTGTAAGGACTTTGTGTTTTATGATTGTACAAAGCAAATATCTCATCTATAAATATTTTCAGTACATTATTTTTAATTATTTGAACCAAGTCTTATGTTAAAATTGTTAGTTTTTATTAATAAGAATGCAATAATTTATCAAATGCACATTAATAAGTTTTGTTTCATAGTTAACAAGTTGAAAATAAAAAAAAATTAAATTTTAGCTACCAATCTTGAAAATCTGAAGGAATTAGGAGTTT
Organism: Triatoma infestans; assembly: GCA_011037195.1. NCBI lineage: Eukaryota > Metazoa > Arthropoda > Insecta > Hemiptera > Reduviidae > Triatoma > Triatoma infestans. Next base: position 4,370 of record JAAEAF010004525.1, on the reverse strand, counting down.
TAAGTCACAGAGTTCCCACCAATCCAAAGTATTCTACATTTGAATCCAGACTGCGAACATTTGCAAATTGGCCTTCAACAGTCAATCAGAAGCCGGAACAGTTGGCAGAGGCAGGATTTTATTTCACAGGTTAGTGATCAAAGTTAATTAATCTTTTATTAAATATATATCAAGGTCGGAATTGTTTTACAATCCGAAAATATTTCTTAGTGAAAACAGGAATTCAGCTTTGCATACTTCATATTTATCTTTAACACTATGGTTTGGTTCAATTTTTCTAATATGGTGGATAATTTATATTTTAATTGGATTCCTTATATTTAAGTATTAAAACAAAAAAAACAACATGATTTTGTGTAATTTTTTCTTCCTAGGAGGCTCTACAGCTCACTGTTCGGTGACGGACAGTGTTGTCTGTAACAAGAGAACACTGTCCGGAGGCCGGCAGTGCACTGAGAATGCTCCGGGAGCCAATGACTACAGATGTTGACGCGCCTTAAATTAAAAAAAAAAAGAAGCGGAATTTAAAATTTGGTTCAATTCTAATCTGTGAATAAAAAATAGTCATCTATTTACTTTTTGTCTAATTGATTTATTTCAAAATGTTTGTAATTAAAATTTATAAAAAGTCTTAATACATTGTTTTAATAGGGAACCGCGATAAGGTGCGTTGCTTTCACTGCGATGGAGGACTGCAGCTTTGGGAGAAAGATGACTTACCCTGGTTAGAACATGCTAAGTGGTTTAGTGATTGCGGGTTTGTTTTATTGACAAAAGGTCAGGAATTTATCGAAGAAGCCATCAAAACATTTGCACCTTCGATTAACAAAGTAAGTTCATTTTTTAGTTATAGTTTATTTTTTTAGTTTTAGATACTTTTTATACTCATTTTTGCTGCTCTTTAGAAATAAAATTAGTTTTTTTTTTTACTTTTCCGGCGTCTACCTCTCTACTGGGTTGGTGTCAGGTCAAACTATCACTCCAGATCACCTGTCAAAATAATCTCTTTCCAGGAGCCCTCTACCCGCCGCCATCTGCTCCTCTATCACCTCCTTCCATATTCAAGTTGGCCTTGGTTGTCTTCGGTTGGTTCCCCTGGGGGTTCCACTCCCTTTCGGGGGCATTCGCTGTGTACCTACCTGTACCATTTCAACTCTTTTTGCTATTTTCCTACTTAGTCTCATTAATTTCCATTTTCTTTCATATTGCATTTATTATTCTATCTCTCCTTATCGTATTCTCCCATAATTCATTTCTGTTGCATTTACCTTTACGAGCACATCCTAACAGTGGTTCATATTTCGGCTTCGCATGTCCGGATTCCTTCAATTATCAAGTAAAATCTTTTTTTTTACTATTTGTGGATAGAGTATTGCACCAAATTACCGGATGGTGTATCCTAACTTCCTTCCGCGGCTGAACTTCTAACTGGCACTTCTTCCTCACATCCTCCCTCCTCTTCCAAAAATGATTCTAAGTACTTAAAACATTTCGTCTTCCGAAATATTTCCTCATCTGCCATTAAATTCGCCTACACATCCCGTACTACCTCCATATATTTTGTCTTATCGTAATTTATCTGAAACCCAAACTCCTTTAGCTTCCTCAACATCAGTTCTAATTCTGTGGAAAGAAGTCTTTTGTATCAGATTTATATTCTTCAAATATAGGTCAGTACAAATATATCAGAGATATTTTCCGTGATAGCCTGCTTCTTTTAGTGGTCATCGACCGGTTTCGGGGCGTACGCCCATCATCAGGATGTTTTTGGCACTGTGATAACATAGACTTGCACAGAGCATATTCATTTAATACACCAAAAGTGAGTATTGAATTTGCTCTGTCCAAGTCTATGTTATCTCACTGTTCTGACAAAAACATTCTGATGATGGGCGAACGCCCGAAACTGGTTGATGACCATCAAAAGAAGCAGGCTATCACGGAAAATATCTCTGATGCTTCCACCAAGCTACCAACTCCAACAACCAATACAAAAGTTTCTGCAAAAATCCATCAGTCGGAAATGCGACGCTACTGAATGATTTTGTCAGTTTTTCGCGATTTATTCGAAACGGCTTCAAGATGTTTTTTAAACTTCTTATAATTCTACGCACTTAAATAGCTAAAAGTTTTATTTAAAACATTTTTCCTGGAAAATTGTTGTTTGGGGGGTTCTGGAGACATTGGCGTTAAGCTTCCCCCTAGGTGCCACTACAATACAATATATGGCTCTATGACCTACATTTTGAGCATTATTATCACTTCAAATTTGAAGAAATCAGAAGTGCGATTCTACAGAATAAGTTTTTGAGTTGTTTGAAATTTCTTGGAAATGACTAGAACGATTTTCTTTAAATTGGAATGTTTACTCCACAGATATAGGGGGGGGGCAGAGCACTCAGAAAGTTCCGGGCACCGAATGACCTCAGATGTTGACGGGCTTTAAATTAAAAGACAAAAATATATATGTAAATAGTATTCAGTTATTTTGTAAAGTTTAAGAGAGGTCGTAACGTTTAGTCTCATCTTTATTTTTTCTTTATGCTCTTTAATATCCTTTAATTCTTTGCTAATAATCTTAATTTTTATTTATTTTCACTCGTAAGAGAAAGTAATTATTTATTCAGATATAATGTAATATTGGATTTATTTGGATTGTCATTATAATAATAGCAATCATAAGCAACATTTTAGAAAATATGGAATAAGATTTTGAAAATATAGTTTGATAATTCTGAAGTGTTCGCAGTTATTGATGACTTATCTCAATAATTTTATTTCCCAAACCATCAACTCTTATGAAGACGATGTTATAAAGTACAAAGTAAGATCATAAGGATATTGTTCATAGTTCACTGGAAACAATTTTCTTTTTATAGTCAAATTGAAGCTATAATCGTAACTACAATTATCAGAGATATTTTTCGTGATAGCCTGCTTCTTTTTGTGGCCATCCACCAGTTTCGGGCGTTCGCCCATCACCAGAATGCTTTTTGTCAAACAATGTGATAACATTGATTTGCACAGAGCAAATTTAGTTGATACTGAGTGCATCAAATCTATATCATCACACTGTATGACAAAAAGCATCCAGATGATGGGCGAACGCCCGAAACCGGTCGATGACCACAAAAAGAAGCAGGCTATCACGAAAAATATCTCTGTTGTTTTCCAGCTCAGCGGTACCAACCACAACAGTAACTACAATGTAATTGAAACTATAATAGTATCTCTGAAATATATTATTTGAAAATTCAGGATGTATGTTTCATAAAGTTAGTCTTCCGACTACGTAATTTTAATGCAATGATAACTTTTTCACTATTATTTGTAAATCTTAATGTATAAATACAGTGCATTGTAATAATTAGTTTGTCTTAGAGCATTAGAAAAAGCCAAAAAGTCTACAGTCTATATTTCTTTTCATTCTGTCCTTGTTTTCTCTTCATAAATTTTTTGACATTCAGTTTAATTTTTTTTTTAATGATTTTAAGGTGGAAAAGGATTTAGATGCAAAAAAATTACCAGTTTTACGTAAGAATTATACAGTTTCTGAAGAAGAATTACAAGAACTTATGAACTCACCTCCAGCTGTGGTTTGTATGGATTTGCCAGTATCATTAAAAAATAACTTTGTGTAAAGTGAGTTAGAATTATTAAAATTTTTATTCAATAATAATTCCAGGCTGCTCTCCAAGTTGGCATAGAAGCATCACGCGTGAAATTAGCTATAAAGTTTAATAGAGAAGTTACTGGTGAATATTTTAATAATGCAGATGATTTAATTATAGCAGCTCTTGATATCCAGAATGAGGAAAATGCTTCGTTAGATATGCAGGAATCCTGGTAAATTAATATATTATACTTTATAGTTTATACGAGAAATTAAATAATCAAAAACAAATGCTGTGGTTGGGTCCGCAGAGCTGGAAAGCATCAGAGATATTTTCCGTGATAGCCAGCTTAATTTTGAGGTCATCGATTGGTTTCGGGCATTCGCCCACTATTAGGATGTTTTGCCAAAATAGTGTGATAACACAGACTTGCACGTAGCAAATTTAGTTTATAACTGCTTTGGAAGTGCTTTGTTAAGTAAGACCTAACTATGTTAAGGGAATGTTGTCCTTACCTGACTAAGGCCACATGTTGTGCTTCCCACTTTTAAAAGGCGTTGTACATTTGTTCCTTTTAAAAATGGAAACATCAAGCAAGTGGAGATACAAGGTGCGGTACTGGAACCAAGTGTTTTTGGAATGGATAGTACTCGTCATTAGAAAAGGGACGGACGCGCGGCAGGTTACATCCCGTTCCTTGACTCATAGCATTTCACTTTCAGTTGCTATCATGGAGCCGTGGACACGGGAACCAAG